>JAUZSU010118444.1:0-18864 GCA_034780255.1 Parotocinclus maculicauda
CAAAAATAACCCCCCCCCCCCCCCCCCCCTTTCCAAGACTGCAATTGTCTTTTCTGTAAGCAGGTGTCACAAGAGATTGCTTGTACTACATTTCTGTCATTCAGAAGCGAATATATACATCAGACAGATTTGTATGTCTTATTATGATTCTCAAGTTCTTGATGTCCTTGTACCAAGTGAACGGATGCTAATTTGATGGATGTTAAATGGTGTGTACCTGTACTATAATTGTCTGGGTATCAAAAAAAACAGTCAAAAGAAAAATTTCTCACAGTCCTCAATTGCCACCTCCAGCATGAAACTAAAGTGAATTAATAGTAAAATACCTGGCAGAGGGATTTTTAGTTGCTGGCCGTTCGCTGTGGCCATAGACAGGACAGTTGTGGTCGTGCTCTGGTTGTTTTCTGTGGGGGTGATTTTGATTGGGGTGACAGAAATCCTCTTCACTGGAGACTGAGGATGAGGGTCATCACCAAACAAACGCCTTTTGGCACTACCCGCTGCCGGAGAACTGAAGCGGTCGTGCACAGAGATAGGAGATGGAGGTACATCTGAGTGAGTGGAGATAAAAGACATTAATTCCAAATATACTAGCACATGAACTGAAGACACTACAAAAGAATGTACTATAAAGAAATTACACTGACAAGCCAAAACAATCTGACCAGACAAAGTGGACGTTATAACGATGCATGTCAAGTTGTAGAACCTATTTTTAAACCTTGTGTATTCTTAATGTTCTGTATACTCACCTTGTACAAAGGGTCAAAAGATTTTCCTTCACTAAACCCCTTAAAGCAGCTTAATTGAATGTAACCCCAAATCTGTTTTGAATTAATAAACAACCCGACATTCACTACAAACCTTGTGATTATCTGGGCTTTCCCGAACTAAGTGCAGAAGGACACCACCTGTTTTCATTGCAACACAGCTGACAAAATGAGTTTTTGGTTGTTGTTGATAAAGATACAGCAAGTATAAACATTAATATTATAACTTTAACATTACTAGACTAAATTAATATTTGAAAGACAGCCTTAGAAATGCGCAGAAGGTAATTCAGTTTAATTTTACTGGAACAACATTAGCAGCATAATAATAGTTCTATATACACTGTAAAATGAGTGAATCATCTAAAAAACAATAATAAATTGTCATTCTTATTTTCATGAGAAAAGTAATTGCCCATTGCTCAGCAGAAGGAAATCTGGAGCAACTTTACAGCCCCTAGCTGCATTCCTTATCAGTAAACACTGCTTTCTAAAAATGTAAATTTTCTCTGAAAGTGTGTTAGTTTTTATTTTGGCTGTGAACCCAAGTCGTGTGAGGTGATGGGAGAGTAGACACTGCACATGCACAAAAAAGGTCCATCAGTAGCACACAATTGTGTGTGAGTGTGTGTGGGTTGGTAGCGTATACATTATTTTATAAAACAATCACAGGACAGACTGGATCACTTTTTCTAATTGTGTGGTCACTTTAGAAAAAGCCACCAAGTTATTTGGTCTCGTCTTGGATAGTAAACATAAATGGCGGGTCATTTTTTTAACATTAGCCAGATACACAAAAGATGTCTAATTCATTTCATCTTATGGGAGATGATATCAGACGGAACGATCAGCCATGCCAAAGATGCTCCCTCTCCAGTCTCTTCAAAGACCTAATACATTTAAATGTTTTATTATATAATGTTAATCATTTTTATTACCCAAAAGAGGATGGATTTCCCTTCTGAGTCTGGTTCCTCTCAAGGTTTCTTCCTCTTAATCTCAGGGAATTTTTCCTTGCCACTGTCGCCATTGGCTTGCTCATTAGGGAATTCATAGGGTATTCATTTTGTGACACTTGTTTATATATCAATGTAAAGCTGCTTTGTTACAATGTCTATTGTAAAAAACGCTATACAAATAAAATTGAATTTAATTAAATTGGGGTTAGGGTCAAGTGTCTACAGTAATCCTTCATTGTCATTCATGTCAATGAAAAACCCTTATAAAGTCCTCGTAAGAGAAGTGTGTGTGTGTGCGCATGTGTGTGCGTGTGGTCCAGACTTGTTTAAGGCTTACCTCTGGCGCAGGTGGCTGAGCATTCAGACCAGGCCATGTGGTACCAGGTGAAGCCCACCTCGTTGTCCCCGCTACCTGTACGCTGAATCGGTACATTAAACTTGTAGCGGATACCCAGGTTCTGTTCCTGAAGTAGCACCTGAACACAGGTCGAGAACAGGGATGATATAACGTCTGAAATCATGCTATTCTATTTACAATATTTATGAGAAGATTTCACAAACAGCCTGTGCTACTGATAAAGCTTTCAAAAGAATACTTTTCTATAAGGCTTTTATAGGATGTTTGGTTTGGATTTCAGTCAGTGCTGTCAGTCTGAGAAAGCTGGGATAATATGGAAAACGCACAAAATGCAGAAAGTATGAATGTGAAAATCTGGTCACCTTCATGTCATTTGTGCATTTCAGGAACAAAAAAGTCATTATGGCTAGAAATCTACATAACATTGTGATTTTAAACAAGTGATGTCAGCAGGTGATTATAATCACAATTTGGTCATTAAGGAGCAAATGTGGGCAGGGGATCTCTGGTTTGTCAAAAACTATATGTGAAAAATACAAATATTACAAATATTTTTTCCTCAAATTCTTTTCCTCAAAGAAAAATTGAAAGTAATTATTCCTCTACAATGCATAATATTATTAAACCTAAAGCCTAAACTGTAGACCCATAATTTCTAATCCCTCAGACGGAACTGTTTAAAGAACCCTCTTCATCAATAGCTTATAGAACCACATGGGAAAGGGATTACTTTAGCAAACATTTAATGTTCAAAAAAGAAACCCTATACTAACCAAGTCCAACAACAGCCCTTGTGAAAGATAATTTACACTTTTGTGATGTCAGCATTAATGCAGAAAAGTATAATGAGGTTTCAGAGCAACCTCTGCTGCCTTCACATGGGAAAGAATGGGACAAAATAACACATGAAACAAGAATTTGTTCGGTATCATTTGTACCAAAACATCTTTTAAGCATTATGAGAAAAAATTACAATATTTCAAATTTTTTGCTGTCGTCGCATTTTTTGGAATGGTTGAAGGCCTGAAATGCAAAAATGGATGTTTATTAGCAAATGAAATGAAGGTGACCAGACAAAACCTGAAACACCTGAAAAAAAAGAGCACCATGCTGTGTGCAATGAAATAAAAGTCAAAGTAAGTAATGGAAACACTTTTTATTATCAATTGCATTTTCCATATTGTCCCAACTTTTTCTGATTTCGGGTTATATTACGGACTAAAATTATCCTAGGTACTGTATAAGTTATATAATATGCTAACTACACTGCTCACAAAAAGCAGGGGGTATTTTAAAATGAATATGAAGTGTTAAAAAAGCATTTGCTTTGATTTCATTAAACAAGATAATTAGAAAAGCAAAAGAAAAGTCAAAGAAAGTTGTTTGATTACGCAAATGAGATGTAATCTTAATTATAGTGATTGAGTAGCAATGATATATTTATGGGACTGGTGGTTAAGTTCCTGGACTATGGACCAGAAGGTACAGGGTTCAAATCCCACCTTTGCCACAGTTGGGTCCCTGAGCAAGGCCCTTAACCCACATTTGCTTGGATTGTAAGACTGTATTAATTGTAAGTCGCTCTGGATAAGCGCGTCTGCTAAATGATATAAATGTAAATATGAGGGTGAACAGAAGCAGGTCAAACTAAACAAAGTGTCCCCACGTTGACTATTCAGTAGGATATATGGTCACCCAAGACTAAAATATCACTTTATTTTTGTGACCAGTGTATAAACTATCATGTGTCATAAGCTGACAAAGCTGGGGCATCAAATAGATTAAAGTTAATTAGTTATTAAAAACTAGCATGATAACGGACATAAGCCACCCGTCATGAAACTGATACCAACATGTGACATTTTTATAGCATGGTTATGTTATCCTTATGAACAATTCAAATAGTGTTGTTTATTGTTTTTAGATTTTTTTCTGTTTGTGGTGGTGATTATCATCATGCTAATGACACATTGTCTTTTTGTATGCGTTGGAGTTGCGCTGGTAGTCCAGTTCCAAGAGTCTAGCGGACTTTTTCACCATGAAAGTGCACACAAGCTCCGAAATGTGCTGGTAAGGGTGTGCATTTGGCCAGACAGTGATTTTCTTTGCACACATATATAGCTGTTAAAACCACAAGCCAGGGTTCAAGTGAGGTTTGTGCACAGATGTGGACTTTATTTAGAGTGAAGCAGACAATTTCAAACACAGAGCATTCAAATCACCTCTTCGCTCCTACTTTGGTGTGTGTGTGTTTCTCTGTGTGCGCAGTTTGCAGATACCCTTCAATAAATGGGGGTTTGTTACCCTGTATGTCCAGTAAACGTCTGCACACACCGCCCCTCAGTCATCTTACTGACAGCATAACATGTTCTTTACTCGAAATAAACTCATGACATGCTGCGCTACGTACCATAACAACCAGATTTTCTGTTGTGGCTCCTAATGCCTCCAGAGACTCCGGCTCATCTGTGGGTCTCTTATAGTGGAATGCCGTGCCTGCGAGGTCAAACTTGCGAGGCCAGTCGATAGTCCAAGCTCCGTTAATGTAGTAGTCATTTCCCTCTGATTTCAGAGCTGTGATGAAAGACTGCAGGTTAAAACTTCTAAAAATAGCAGGCTCTTGCGTATAAGACTCGTCCCTGGCATCCTTTCCCACATCCCATGCCACCACACCGCACCAAGCAACTTTCATTTGCCAAATCATCTAACACTGAGCAGCCTTGAACAGCTATTTTACTTAAGAAAGCAGGGTGAGAAAGAAATGGAGAAAGATGCTCAGGTGAAAGTCTGGCACAGACCCCACAAACACTATTCCAGCATGGTCGTCAAAGCAAAGGAACCATCTCCAGGAACAACAAACATCTCCACATATTCGCTCTTCTCCTGATTAAGAATGGAGCTCATTTGCAGACAGGCCTGTTGTGTTGCGTTCATCTGAATTAGGATCCATTTAATACCAGGTGCCACTTCATAGTAAAGTGCTCTTGAGTTGGAAGTGAGATTGGTTCCTCAATTGTGTTCACAAAGACCTTTCAATCACCATAATCAAATCGAAGCAATCACAAAGAGCAGATATGCCAAAAAAGCATGTGCTGATAAAAATTATGGCTAGGCTGTAAGACTGTACAGATTTAACATCCATCCGATCAACCTGCGCTTGCTTTAGCTGTCTGGTTCTTCAAAACTGTAATAAATAATGATAGGAAATAAAAATCCTTCTTTGAACTATGGATGCTGCAGCTCTAAACATTTGGTCACCTGGACAGTCATTCAACACTGTGGATGTACAAGCAGAGGCAGGAGTTAAAGAGCAGAGGTCCTTCTCTTGAAATCAGTCGTGTGCTCACTCACTGGATAGCTCACATTTGGGTTAGAAACTGTTTTAAATCGGATAATATGATTACAGACTTATATAAGTTACTCATGTTTGCATGGATGACTTATTTGTAATAAGCTGGACATGGTGTTTGTAAGTGTATGTGCTAGCCCTATTGGATGTAGTACACCTTTGTTTGCCCCCTGTAACTATATAAACTAGCCCACATTCTCTCGCTGAGTCTCTGTGTTACTTTGTTACAGCTATTGAGTGTTACGGTTTCCCTACAAGGGTCAGAACATTGCTGTATTTTCTTGAATTACTATATGACAGTTTAAGCTTTAGACACAGCTTTATTTCATTAGTGATGCTGAGTAGATTTCAGCGTTCTATTCTTGTTCTCAGTGCTATTTCTTTTGCATTTATGTACTTTTGCATACAGTTTTCTTTTTAAAATACCCATTATATTTTCATTACACTAGCCTAAATAGACTATGTGACAATGGAAATGTGCGGTCTTCTAATTTTGTTTTATATTTGTAAGGGCATGGCCTCAATTTAAGTTTAAAGAAGCTAATAAAAAAATCCCTGATCTGAAATATGTAATGCCAACTATAAAGCACTTTAGCAAATGTCAATCCAAAATATAAGACTTTTTTTTCCTGCTATTTTAAAGTTAATTGTAAACTTAACTGTTATATTATATGTGAATGTTTACAAGCTACAATTCCAAGTATTTTAAAATGTGATTAAGTATGTTATTATATGTATGAAATTATTCAATTGAAACAAAAACATTTTTCCTCAAATGATTATGTTTTATTATGATTTATACTGTAACCTTAAGGTAAATGACAGATACCATACTACTGTCGATAGTTTTGGCCATATCATCCAATCATTAATTAACATAAAATTGTAATGCTCGCAAGCAGCATAGTTATGATGCTTGGTATGAAACTGGATTAGATTTTAGTCAACCAATCACATATGATTACTGGTAGAGGATGAGGAGGTATCTAGAAACGACTTAGGCTGCATGGTTATATGTTTAATTTTAAACAGTGAAAAACCAAACCCATTGAACTGAGTGTCCAAAACCTTTTGGCGACGTAGCATGACATAGTTTTATCCATTTTCCTATATAACAGTGTGGCACACAGTGTCAGAAACCACTAACAAGTCATAAGCCTGCTTGAGACCATTCATGAACCAAAACAAACCGTTTCAGTGGCCTTACAGGACAGACCACAGGAGCTGCTTCAGGAGCAAAAAGAAAAACTCCAACGTCATCAATATGGACAAAACTCAACAAGCTGTCATACACCCTGCCATATTTATGTTTGTCTTCAAAACAACTTAACAGGACCCCTGGCTGATTGTTTTAATTAGTGGCACGACTGGGGAGTTGAATGGTTCTATTCAGTCTGTGGCCATGAGCAAACAAAAAGGCCCATCTTAGGTTTACCGGAGTGAAGTTAACTACCAGACAGATTCAGATTTACACATGTAAAATAAATGCCAACATGACTGCCAATATGTGTGAGTGGCACCAATTTTCCAGAATACGCTGTTCCTCCCTTCCTCTTTCGGGTAGTTATGTCTCAGGAAGTACAGCAATCTTTTTTTGCCCATGGTTGCATGATGACCAGTGCTCAACACTCACCGATGTAGTTTTTTGACATGGCCACTTCCTTGATCTCAATGTGGACAGAACCTCTCGGGATGTGGACCACTTCCATATAACCTGGAGGAAGAACGTAATTCAGAGTGGACCATAAAGGGCACTTACATTTAATAAATGGTTTTAAATGATTAAAATGTATGAAATGGCAGGTTTTTTTGGTTATACATCTAAGCATAAGAGTCTAACTCTGATTCAAGAAATAAATTTCCCATTGCCTCACAGACATAAAACATGGGGGTTAAACTGCTGAACCAAAACAGTCAGCTAACAGAGGAATCGTGATGTCATATTTTCAAAACAAACAATCAGGGAAAGAACCACAGATTTCATAATTAATAGAGAAATACTTTGGATTGGTTTTCCTATAACACAAGGCTTTTATGTTTGTGTTTTCTAGTAATTGTGAAATAAGTGTTTTATAAATGGTCTATTTCTATTTATTAACATTGTTTTGGTCTGTCTCATTCACTAGCCGCGCTGAGGTGGTGTAGCGGCAATGCTCTACGCCGCTTATGTGGTGACTTGGGCTAAAGTACTGGTGGTATCATCCCTCTTAGACACACAGTAATGTGCTAAAGCAGTCAAAGAAACGGTCTCTTCTTGATCAGGTAAAACGGTCTTTTTGGAAGTGAAGCAGCCAAGATACCACTGTCTTGGGGACATCACACTCAGTACTGACTTTTGCCTACAGAAGCCCTGTTGTTCTGATAATGGTGCTTTTCATTTTGGGTACATATTCCTGCATTTTTGTTTGTATCTTAGTAAAGAGACTGAGAAATAATGATATATGATTAGTTTTCCACTGCTAAACACCAAATCAAATGGTGACCTAAGACTACTGCACAGTAATGTAATTGAGTCTGTCTGAGCTAGGAAGCAATGCAGTGCAGCAACAAACCCTCTCGGGTCCAGGTTTTCCATCCAGGGGACACGGTAGCGTGTGTTCTGTGAATATCAGGATAGGCTCTGGACTTCCAACCCTCCCTAAACTCCAAACAGTATAAAGCAGTGATAAAAATAAAAAATATCGCTTTTAAATTGAGCAACTGGCTGACTAAAGAAACATCTCAGACTCGTCGTTACTTCGCTGAAAGTCAGCAATTAAAGCTCTGTTTTTTAAACTGGTGGAAATAAAATTGTATCTTTATAAATGTTCATAGGTCCTGCTATTGTAATGACGGTAAATACCTTAAGTTGTCCCTGGACTTCTTGCATATAGACCTCACAAAAGAACCATACTGAAGTGATTATTTTTAATGGTTTAGACCTAGATCAATATCAAAGTTAGACTGACAGAATAGCAAATAAAGAGGAATATTTTGGCAAGTTCAGACTTGATTTTCCAATGGCAAGCAATAGCGATGTATTATATGTCCATTTTTGACTTTTGTTTATTCAAAATAGGCTAAGAGATGAAGCCCAGAAGGAATAGAGTCAGTGCGCTCCAGGAAGGTCTGCATTAACTAAGAAACAGCAAATCCATAATAAGAGAAAGATCTATGGCTGGGGAACCCCTCTCTCCCCTCTAAAATGTTTTAGACGATTTACTAGCTATACCTTACAAGGACAAAAAGGTCTCGCAGTATAGTGATGGCTCTTGGGACTAAAACCCACTTTATGTATATGATATTAAAGTTGTACTCCTTCTCACAGTGCGCTGTGCAATTAATGCTCATATCCTGAGTTTTTGACAACTTGTTTCTCGACTCAAAAACAAAAGCTTTATCATCAGCTGAAGGGAACGTAAAAAAAACTCATAGAATTTCCATGAAAAATGTAGTGCTTGGCCAACATGTTCCTCTGGCAGTGTGACAGCAGGCGATGCCAAAAAAACAGCACACTCCCTGCACATAGTGCACTAGCTTCAGCATTTAAAAACTTGTCGTGTTTGGCAGACGTAAGGAGCGCACGGTCTGAGAGGACTCTAAGGACAGCACTCCCACTTTTCGCTCTATCCAGCTCTCCATCCACGTCCTTGCTCATCACAGGCTTTTACGCACGCGCCGTTTCTGCACGCTGTATTTTTCATTTTAAACAGCCTTATAGGGGCTGCCTGAAACAGGCAGGCGGTCCTGAGCCGGAGCCAAGGCACTAAACTGATCTGCCTTATAACTCACCACTTGGAAATGGTTATGACATCACGTGTGTGCTCGGGGAGAAGAGTTAGTCTTGGCTAATCGGTGTCGTTTGTGCTTGTGCGGGTTTCCCGGGCGTTACGGTATGAAGGTTGGACGTTGGCGAACACTGACCTCCTCTGGGTAGCGAGTCGTTGAACAGACCCTCAGTAGCTTCGCAGGTGCTTCCATCTCCTCCGCACACACGGCATCTGTCCTCTTTGGCATCTGAACCCAGGATGTTGTCACAGCCCACATGCTAGAACGACACACACAAGACACATACACATGTACGTCATCAGTGCTAGACAAACACATATGCTGAGGTTCTCTCAGAGTGCTGGTATGCTGGGTAAAATACTGATGAAACAAATTGCAGGCAGCGTTTTTTCAATTTAATTAAGCAGTAAGGTATTTCTTAATTTTCAGACCTTGAATATTAGTAAAGAGTAAACAAGAAGAAGCATTCCGCCTGGAAAGATCCTCCTCTTTACATTGACAGCCTTTCTGATTTATTCAGTCGCTATGGAGAATAATGTAAGAGCACAGGGGGAACCTCCAGTGTGAGCGTTAACAGATCTCGGCCTTTCTGTCTCAGTGGATTCTCCTGCTGATTTAAATCCTCACACTGTAATTTCTCCTGGCTTTGGGAGTCACATAAAGATTCCTGTTCAACAGATTGTTACATGCAGTGCGGCTTGCTCCTCATACCAAATGACGCTGGGCGCATGTGTGCATCCTTTTTCCAAATATGTGTATGTAGCGTCACCACAAACACGATCCAACATCGCATTTAGTCCGTCTGTCAGCTCGTTCTTAACAATTTCCTAATATGCACAAAAGCTGCACTGTACTGCCAATTCACTTTATTAAACAAACAATATTGTAACTGATTTGTGTATCCTATTAAATTTGGCATTTCTGGCTAACAAAGCATCCAAAAATACAATTAGATCCAGAAGTGTGCTGCTTTCCTAAAAATCTTGCAGCCTTTTTTTCTATGGAAATCCACTGGTTTTTGAGGAGTTCATTGTTCTGCTGTCTGGACGGCTTTGGTTCTGTTTGCTGTCAAAGGGTAAAATCATCAGCATGGTCTCTATCACTATCAGGGCTTTGCATTGTACTACACAATTCATTCTCTTGTATGTATATATCTGTAACATGGAAGCACCCACCCACAGGAGCACTGACCCTCCAGTGCCTCTGGCCACATTCAAGCAGCATTGCATTAATATCACAGTGTGGAATCCTGGGTTTAAGGGTGCCAGGATCTCCCAGAAACACAATCTGGACTTAATCACTAGCCTAACCTACTATGCTCAAACCTCACCAGAGGTGGGATACGAAACACATCTACCTACTCAGCCAGCAATGGTTTGAATCCCAACTCTGGCACCCATAGTCTAGTGGTTGGCTCTTTTTCCCTTTATTACATCAATATAACATAAAGTAAGTGGTTTCATATGCATATGCAGGTATGTTCCTGTCCTACTGTAAGCAGTACTCCTTTTTGTCCACCCCACTACCTGTATTATCTCTATAAACTATAACTATGCAAACTGGTTCACATTCACTCTGAGTCTCTGTTTCATCTGGCTGATCTTCTGCATCGTTTATCATCAAAGCTGTCCATCAATACAGTTTGATCTTAGCTGAAGTGTGAAGCTGATCTGACTAACACACACTATCATTTTTAATCCGTTCTATTATGCATTTTCCATGCTATAGACATTTTACAGATCTGTGTAAAGGTCCTTTATTAGTAAGAGACTCCTAGCTTTTACCACAGTTTCATGTTTATATGTAATATCCAGGTAACAAAATGTCCAAGAAGTTTGATATCATGGTTCCACTAGAACTTAATAGGTAAAACTTTACTTACAGAGTTGTGGTAACATTCAGAATAAGGTACTCAATAGCAGAGGTGTGTTAGGAGATTTTTTGAGTGTCTACATGTCAGAAGCCTCTCACCTTGCACTCTCCATTGATGCAGATGTCCAGCGAATCGGCCTGGCAGCGTGTGCCGTCGATTACAGCAGGAGAGCGTTCTGTGTAGAAGTTATATCCTTCAGCCAGACAGTTCAGCGCACAGGGCTTCACACCACCTGCAAAACAAAAGCAGAGAGTCTGCTCTCAAGCCTCTGATGTCACTCTTTGTAATTTATCAGCTTGGGTATGGATCCCAGGGCTCTTCCAGCTGCGGTGTCTCGTAGCACGCTGTGATTTATTTCATAGGATAAACTGCTATTCTACTTCAGATCAACTGAGTCCTCCACTCATGTATAACACATTACTACACACATACATGGCTTTCCTGTCTCAGGCCAGGATGCTTAGGCAAGTGTTTCTTTTTTTTCTGCCTTTGCTGACGTTAACAGTTAGGTCAGAGGCCTAGACATCGTGAAAGAAGCATTAATCAGAGCAGGACCTGGAGGTTCAGTCTTGACATCATAATTATACCAATATGAAAAGGGATTAACATATCTGCCAACAAACAGACAGAGGTTATCACACGCTTTAGAGCACACTCATGATTCAAATCCATTTTCAAAACCGAGCGATCGTTAATTGGCATGGTTATTATAGGGAAAGATGATAAGGAGATGATTGAGGTGGCTTTGTACATTCTTTAAGAACTGTTCATACTCTGTTTTCAATATTTCTCAGCTTTTCTTTGTTTGCTGACATCCTGCCATTCTACTGTTAAATAAGAAAGCCTTCCTGTGCAGGATTAACATAGAGGTTTGAAAGGCATAGGTGGATAAATCGCTAGCCTTTGGCATATGGGACAATCAGATTATGTCAGGACTATCAGTTTTTAATTTCATCATGTATCTGGCAGACAAGCGGCTCAATAGCCATCATCCTTTTTTTTCCTCCCATTTATCAACTACAGACATGTAACCTGCTCCCTATGGCCTAAATAAATAGTTCTAACATGTAATTCTGACTGTTGACATCAAATAAAGACATAATTTACAGAATGGATGAACTCTAACCTGGATTATATCTAGTCTGTCCTCTGTAATGTGATTCTAGTTGCTAATTTAAAGAGGGTTACATTGCATTGATTCTGACTAACCTGTTTAAGATTTATAAATATATATACATATATTATATATTATATATATTAATATACTGTACTGTACTAAAGTCTAAGGCCACCATTACATTAGATATACCGTTGTTTTAGCACTCACCAATTCGCAGATATAATCAGTTCTCATTAAGTCTCTTTATTAGAAAAAATGATCAGAAAAAGCTTAGGCTACAGTGGCAAGTGTTTAGTGACCTTTTTAAGCAATCACAGGATCTGGCAGCTTCATCAGAATGCCAAGCTGACCCTTCTACACTCAGAAGTTCCTGGTCTTTTAGAAAGCATGGCAGCCAAGAAACAACTTTCATTTAAAATAGTTAAGATTTGCTAAAGCTAAAAAAGAATGGAAAGAAGATCAGTGGTTAAGAGTTATGGTCTGACAAATAGAAGCTTGAACTTTTTGGGTCCAGTTGTGGACAATATGCTTTATATGGTTTTATTTATATTTTATCAAACCAGCAATAAAACAACAAATCTAATGATGGCTCAAAACTTTCGTACTATGGTATACATCAACTGTTAAGAAATAGGTCATCCCTTTGCTAAAATGACAGCTTTAATGCTATTCAAAATGCTATAAAAAGTTCTAAATGGTTTGTATTGGGATGTTGGACCATACTTCAAGAACAATTTCAGTTCCAGAATTTAAGCAGACGCCTTTATTCAGAATGACATACATCTGATACAATCTTACAGTTTTCAATCCAAGCAATTTTCTCTCTAGCTTCTTTTTAGTAGTACAGTACATCAACATTAACACTGCATAGAAGAAAATCCTCTTGTTTTTTAAGAAACAAAGGATAGAGAGATTTAATTCACAGGCTGTTCTTGAGAACTTTCCACACAAAGCTTTAACGATATTGAATTTGTGGATGCCATAAAAGACACTTCATCCTAGTGTTTAACAAACCAAATCTGAAGAAATTTAACAGCACTGTCTCATTTGTGGTCCGCTGCATGAAGAAGAAAAGCTAATAAACGGCCTAATGGTTTCCAAAATGTGCTGCTAATACCATTATGGGTCCACCATCTTTAACAGCTGGCAGCTGGCATTGGTCAAAGGTTTTCTCAAAATGTAAATTCATCCAGGTATAGGACATTGGAGGGAGCGGACCTTTGAATTGCTCAGTGCACTGTTTTTTTGCAGGGTCACAGTTGAGTTTTATCACGATTGCTTTTCATGTTGGTTACTAAATCGTACAACCAAACTTCATTTCTATTTTAAAATATAGCACTAAATTGGTATGAATAACATAGCGTTTTGGCCAAAGTATGATTTTGAACAAATTTTAATGCGTGGCAGTGTTAGAAAAGTACACTGCTTACAAAAATTAGGGGCTATTACAAAATTAAATATCCAATAATAAAATATCCTCAAATTTTTGTATATATCAGGGTGGTTAACTCGTACCCTCCCCCATTTCCACTGTTTTGAAAGTACCCTTTGCCAGGTAAAACATTATTGATTTTGTTACTGCTAGAATGTGCATAAAAGGGACTGGCAAGAAGTGTGCTGTGTCAGAAAAAAAACATGTATGAGCATAGAACTGCACTGAATAAAATATGTATGGTAGCACAATGGATTCAAAAAAGTGTCTGTTTTAATTTTTATTTTGATGGAATGCAACATCTTCCTAGTGGTCCAGGTGATCTGTGTGGATTATTAAGACCAAAACAAAGACCATTTTATTTGGGTCTTCTGACTTGACTAATTGTTCGCAGGAACCTGAAAAGCTTGGGGTCTGGACTTAAAATTTCAGTGAGAAACCAAGGGGTTTGATAAAGCAGTAAAGTAGCGTTTTTTTTCAACTGAGAAGCAGTTTAGGCAATGTCTTTGTTTTTTTGAGTAGGTTATACAATCTTATGTTTCTTAGAGACAATATTACTGCAGCTGATTGTATTATTGTATTAGTAAATCTGTAGTAGAACGATTGCAGTTGGTCCAGAACTGCCAGGTTATTGACTAAAACAAAGATAACATAAGATTCTCCTTTATTATATACATATTATATGATGTGACCATATCAGTTCAGTTCTTTCATCTTTTCATTGGCTTCCCGTTCAGTACAGGATTGATTATAAGATTCATGTATTGGCTTATAATGCTTTGAATGGATTATTTGGATTATTTGTCCTGATGGTGTTTTTATGGTTTGATTTTATGTTTAGTGTTTGAGTAATGTGTTTTATGATTTATAAATAATTATATTTGATCCACATACGCTGACAGAGAAGCCAGTAATCTAGAAACTGAGCCCAGTGATTTAGTGTACAAGAGAGGGTTACAGCATTCAGATGACAATAAAACCACTAATATTCAGGGAAATGTTCTGCTGGAAAACACTGGGTCTTTGCTTTGACATGTATCACCTACCCAAACACTGGTGCAGATCAATACACCCCTTAACAACAGAAATGTTTTGAGAAGCATGGCAAAAAGTTCAAGGTGTTCACTTGCTAAAGCTGCATTAAGACAATGCATCATTGTAAAAGCGCTATATAAATAAATTTGACTTGACTTGACTCTGCCTCCAAATTTCCCAGATCTCAATCTGATCCAAGGAGGCCCCACCTTGCAACTTACAGGACTTAAAAGTTCTGCTGCTTAGGGTGCCAGATAACACAGGGCACCTTCAGAGGCCTTGATGGATGAAAGCCTTTGAGATATGAGGGGGACCTACACAATATTGGGCAGGTGGTTTTATTGGTATGGCTAGGTATTTTAGGATATTGTTTTTAAGTGATGGAAAAAGAGAGTGAGTTTTTTTTTGCACTCATTATACAAATCTCTCTGTTACCTGATAAGTGTGTCCTCACCAGTGTTCATAAACCTTGGTTATTGGCGGAAATAATAGGATTGTCGATACAAGCAGCATTGGGTCCTAAATAACGTCGGTATGCATATTTGAAACATTATTTTATTAAGTATTTTATCTATATACGTTGATTGACATATTGATAGTTTTTGATTGTTTATTTCATTATATTCCTCATAAAACTCTATTCTGTTTAATGCACCATAGTCTATATATAAGTTTATTTTATTTTATTTTATCTTCTCTAAATATGTTTTTTCCGTTCATTTTTATTTAGCTTATTTGTTTGTAATGACTAAAAAAATATTGCCTAAATAGCTACATTTAATTCTTAATTATATTATTTAAGCTGCCCAAGGAGATATGGGCCATATTTAGTTTTGGTTTTCCCAAGTTTCCTTCCTTATAACGTTTAGGGTTTTTTGCTTTTCCACTGTCAACCCTAGGTTTTCTCAATAAAAATTTGGGTCTTTGTAATAGAAAAAAAGCTGCTTTTAGACAATGCTCTGTATAAAGTGTTATAGAAATAAATCTAGCTCTGACATTATTGTTTTAATCTTTCCCTAGTGGCCTTCATCCGTCATTTATTAACTTAATATTTGTGCTTGGTGGACTATTCCTAATTCAATGGTACAACTTAGATATTTAAAATACCTAGAGATGCTGCTGTACCTGTAAGTATATGGCAACCAGACAGATACTCACATACTTTAAAGATACAGCGTTCAGGAATCCCAGGAATTTTCAGACCATCAAAGAAGTGTTCACATTGCTGGTGTTAGCAGGGTAAACATAGCAGGCTGATATGTGTACTGTCACTGCGTTAAGGCTTAATGTCCCTTTTGGACATGCTTAGTGTGCTTGTATTGTATGTGTCTGAGTGCCAAAGTTTAAAGGATCTGGACTGTGTCCCATCCAACCCATCGTGTGGATGATGGTTCAAATCAGCTAAAATTCCAAACTGCTTTAGTCCAGTACTCCCCATTACTGCACCTTGTCTTTGCTTCTTGTCTTGTGATTGGAGCATACCTCCAGTGTAAGGTTTCCAGTTGTAGTATTTCCCACGGAAAGGCAAGCCGTCGAAGTCTGCGCATTGTTTTTCCCGAAAGTCTTGCGACCCTGCTGGACATGCCTGCGAGTGAATACAAACAAAAGGGGTTTGAATTTTCAAACATTTTTGGAATCAGTTTTTTAAAATCAACTTTTGACAAAGTGTCAAACACCTCATTTTACCCTCACCTGACATGTTTATGAACTCATTGATCATTTGACTCGACTGTCACCTAGACAGTGATGAGTTCTTTGTGCCTTGATATATCTCTGTGATTTATGTGGCATGTTCCAACAAACTCCTCCCAGAGCCCTTAGACCCATCCTCCCCCTCCCACTGCCAAGATTTCAAAGAAATGTTTTTCCACACTGTGGCTGTTTGTAGGTTTCGTGCATTTGAAAAAGGGAAGTCATCACTTCCCAACAGAATTTGGTTCCAGTTCTCTTCTGACAGACTTGATCCAGCTAATCAAGTAGACTGATTATCTGGTGCAGGTGTGTTGGATTAGAGCTGGAACTGAATTCTGTAGAAAGGTGGAACTCCAGGAACAGTGCTGGTGATCACTGCTCAAAGGAGATTATGCAAGATGAAGTTGAGGGAAAAACAGATGGCACCACAGAGACTGATTTTAGCCAATTATGCACCAATAATAAATCACACAGTATTTCTGACCAGCTGTATGTATCTTTACCAAACCTGACATTCTAAAAAATTCTAAATCAGAGCAAGAGGTTCTGTCACCTTCCATGTTCTTGTATCTGAATGATCTATCTCATATCTTTCTGTTTGTTCCAAAGTAAAGACAAACAGACTTAATTACTGCTCTGTTTTGCTCGTGCCTTCATTTCCTGCACATCCAATAAGTTCCCAGCCCTGTCTGAAGCATTCTCTCTTACACACCTTGTGTTTAACTAAACAACAGCACATTTACACTGTCTCTCTAGAATCACCATGATCATGATGTCAGTAAGCTGATCTTAGGAAGTTACTGCACACAGCAGCAGGAGACAGCATGAGAGAGACTGAGAGATATTAGATCATTGTTGTGAAAAGCACATCAAGCTGACTTTTGCCCGTTGCCAAATAACAGGCCATGGAGGGGCACATCCTCTGTGACAATAGTCATAATACAATTATACAATGGACAAACACACACACAGAATGGGAAATTCGAGCCCTCAAAGGAACCCCCCCCCTCTCTTAGTTTCCTCCTTCAAGATCTTCATTTAGATTCCAACCTGACGTCTGGCTGATTACACCAGCTTGTGTTAAGAGCATTGTGTTTTAAACTGCACGGGCCTGCTGTCTGCAACTCCAGACACGAATGAATGTCGTGTAATAGCTAGGCCATCCATGATCTGTTTGTTTTGGATGAAATATTGGTGTGGGGCATGCTGTTTGTTTTCCAAAGTAAACATTTGGCGCTTGCGTGGAGCTGTTATTTCTCAGATTTGTGGTCAAATAGCCTCAAGACCCTCTAACTGGCTCAATTTTCACCTTCAATAAAACCAGGCCACCATGAAATACACAGGGCAGGAAAATGCCAAGCTCCATGAAAGCACAAGCCACACCAGAACATGTTGGGATGGTATGGAAAACGCAAACAACAAAAAACCTAAATGCAGTTTTCCTTATATTTTCTTAATATTACATTATATTTACTTTTCTTTGCAGCCAATTTTTTTTTGATCATTTAATTTGTTTATATACATTCTTCCTGCATTTCAGGTCTGCAACACATTACAGAAAAGTTGAGACAGGGCAATTTAGGGCTAGCAATGATGTAAAAAAACATAATGATGTGATCAGTTGCTGTCAATGGGCAATTTTAATCATAATTTGATTAAAAAAGCATTATCCATGAACCTTTGAAGCAAGGATGGGCAGAGGATCTCCATTATGTCATCTTTAAAAGCAACGTTTCTCAACGAAAAATCAGAATTGTGTATTTTAGTCCTACCTTTTTTCTGATTTGAGTTTTATGCATTGTCTTGTATGAAAAATGTATGCATTTCCCTGAAAAAGATGACATCTTAAAGGAAGCTTATGTTGCTCTAAAATTTAAAATGTACTTTTCTGCCTTACATAAGTGTAAATGACCTTTGCCAAGGGCACTTACAGGACCCCATACCATGACATACACTGGTTTTTGGACTAATAATAATAACAGTCAGTAATAACAGTCATAAAATGCCCCTAATTCCAACTTTTTTGGGTTGTGTTGCAGGCCTGTAATGCAGGAATGGGTGGTTATTAACAAATGCAATGATGTTGAACAGACAAACATCCTGGGTTCATACTGTCATATTATAAAATGGTGTGTTTTTTTTGCATTTCCCATACCATATTAACTTTTTTTGAAGTTGTAAAAGTTTGTTCAAAATAACTTGTTTACCCATGGCTAAAGCTGGGACTTATATATAAAAAACATTATTATTGAGCGATATGATGCTCAATATAAAATAGCAGGAATCTCCGAAGCACATTTCTTACTTTGTGACTTGAATAACAGTCTGTAGCATAATTAATCAATGTACTTTTCTCAACCCATGACAATGTGCACTTTAGTTGATTAAGAGGCCATGAGGGATGAGTTCTTCTGCTTTCATAAATTCAAAAAGCACTCACAGCTTTGCTATCTATCTGTGTCCAAATTCTGCAAGCCTGACAGCTTTCAGAGTGATGCTGCAAAGTCC
>JAUZSU010118455.1:0-18864 GCA_034780255.1 Parotocinclus maculicauda
GGAATAAGGCTGTAACGTAACAAAATGTGGAAAAAGTGAAGCGCTGTGAATACTTTCCGGATGCACTGTATATGCAACCTAGTGAGGCAGAATGAAGTCCACTTCACGAGTACTAACTGACAAACACATTAAACATTATTTCACATGTTAACTTTCACTTCTGAAAAGTTAGCATGTCAACTGCTTCACATTGTTTTTGTTAATGCATTTAATGCAGCTTTAGATTTCCAAAGAGAAAATGTGCTAAATATGATAGTGGGAAGTGCCGCCCTTGTTCATGTAACGTGCGCTACATTGAAAAGCAGCCAACTCATATACAGTAAATCCTGATTTTAACACAGCTCTAAAATTGACACATTTGAAAAAACTACAACAACACAATGTCATATTCAAATTAATATATACAGTGGGGTTTTGTTGTTTGTGATATTTCATACTGAGCTTGATCCAACATTCTTCATTCGCACCTCATGTTTCTCCAGATTCCCATTAAGAGATCATGGTCCTGAGAGGCTACACTCATATAAACACTACATTATAAAACTGAAATAACTGTGGCATAAACATCGTAGATGGCTTACATGAGCTGCACATAATTTATGTGAAGTGAAATCAGAGTCATTAGTTATGGACAATTTTAATTCTTAAACCAGAATAACTGAAAAATTTAGAGAAAGCTCAGTTAAGTGTGGGTGTATGGGATCAGTTTAAGCCCATATTTTGTGCTTTGTTAATGAACAGCAAGATTATCGAAGGACTGTCATCCCTTTCATAGTACATGCTTGATGGTACCCTAGGAGTCTTGGGGTAGGCTCCAAACTTCTGTTTAGAGTTCAGGACGATCAGGGGTAAATATACAATACAACAAAGATAGCATAGTAAAGAAAACAAGTAAATAAGCCCATACATAAAAGTTTAAACATGGTTATCATATTAAAATTTATTTGGGATTAGTATACCCATACACTTGCCTTTTTGCCCACTGTGAGAAACATGCTGCTCCACATTTTCATGGCATGCAGTGTTATTTCAGAAATTCATTGTGAAAGACCAGAAGTCACTGATGTTACACAAATGGTGCCCTGACTAAGATTCAGACAGGTATACACGGATCTGTAAGGCAGCAGCTCTAATGGCTTGCATCACTGTGCCAATCAGAACTGGAACACATTTAAAGGTTATTAAAGGTCCCACACTGCTTGAGGAATGTAGTTTTCTTCCTGCAACTCTTGAGAAAAAGCTGACCTGTGGCCTCTTAGTCACCTTGTACTACACTCTTAAACCTAAAAGGACAGGCTAGCACTTGCTCTGCAATATTCTAGAACCTTTGAAAAATTTTAAGAATTCTCTAAACCCTTATTAATATCAGTACCAAACAGATATTATTTGTTGTCCATCAAAAGATGGAATGTGCAGTAATTCGTAAACATCCGACTTTGATTATACCGCTCAAGTTTCATGAATCGGGCATAAGACTCACACATTTGTGCCAGTTCTCACAGTCTCACACCAAACTAATTCAAATCTCGGGTCATCATTGACGCTACTGAGAGGGTGATTGTGTTAATAAAGAAATGCAGCTTCATTTTCACAAAGAATGAAGATCAAAAGCAATAACTCCTGTCCCTTATCCAACAGCACAAAAAGACATCCGTCCTGCTCCAAAGTGACACTAATGAATATTGACTGGCTGATTTATATTGTGGTGTTCTCATGGTAGTAGGCAAAACAAACAAACAAAAAGGTATTTGACAATTTAAAAATAATTGAAGATAATAAAAGTTTAGCTACAAAATGTGGGGATATTTCATTACGGGAAATTTAATTTTAAATTTTATCCACTAATTTTGTAATCAGTACATTTAGAAATCTATATATGTGTGTTTTTTTCTGAATAAAGGGGTTGCTGCTAAAATCCATCAAATGTTTATTTTCTGGTTTACTTCCAATCTCAACATTTAAACTTTTATTTTCTTCAATTATTTTAAAATTGTCAAATACTTTTTTGTTTGTGTTACAAAATTTGGGGATATTTCATTATGGGATATTTAATTTTAAAATATCCCCTAATTTTGAAATCAGTACATTTAGAGATCTATATGAGTGTGTTTTTTTCTGAATAAAGGGGTTGCTGCTAAAATCCATCAAATGTTTATTTTCGGGTTTACTTCCAATCTCAATAGGTATAACTGTTACACACTGTTGTAGTGTGTAACACTGTGTACACATAAAACAAAAAGAAACTTGTGGAAGTCAGACACAAAAATATTAGGAATTATTAGTTACACTATACAGTACAAACGCTGGTTAGGGCCTCCTTTTGCTTTCAAAATAGACTCAGCTCTTTGTGGCACTGGTTTCACAATACAATATGTTGGAGACATTCCTTTGAAATTCCTCTCCAGGTTGACTTGATTGCATCATGCAATGCCTTAACATTTTTCAGGTGCACTTTCATGTTGCAAAATTCCCATTGTACAATATCGTCTAAATGTGTTCTATGTTCTATTGGATTCTTAACTTAATGTGATGTTCCTGAAATCGGTTTGAGACGATGTTAGCTTTCTGACATGGTGCTTTATCATGGTGGAAGTAGCCAATAGATGAAGGGTAAATTGCAGCAGTGAAGTGATGCACATGGTCAGTAACAATACCCAATAGGATGTGGTATTCAAGCGATGACTGATTGACATTAACAGGCCCAAAGTGTGCCAAGAAAACATTCCCCACACCATTACACCACCTCCGCCAGCCTGGAGTGTTGCCAGTTGTCTGATTGGTTCCATGGATTCATGCTGTTGGAGCCAAATTGTGACTCTGCCATCTGTGTGCCTTAGCAGAAATCGAGATTCCTCAGAACAGGCTGTGTTTTTCCAGCCTTCAACATTCTACTTTTGGTTTTACCTGTCTCCAGGGCAGTTTTAGCTTCCTGTAACTGGGTGACAGCAATGGACAGTGGAAGGTTTGATGTTTGGTCATGTTGTGGATCCTGAGAAGTGTTTTTCTGCTCATCTCAATAGTTATGAATTACCATAGCCACACTGCCAACTCAAAATAGTCTCTGTCTTTTTGTCTGTGTGTCTTGATGTTTCTCTCTCTATCTAGTGTAGGCATGCAGTTTTTTAAGATGCTTAGTTTGAATGCTTTTTACTGGGTATACGTCTTTATGAATTTGGCTGTATGTATGTATGTATGGCTGTGTGGCTCGAGATGCCTTCATGGTGGAACTGCATGATGGCTAGGTATTTGCCTGTATTTCTCAACACTGAGGGGAGTATTCGTTTTGACCAAATCACCAACTAGAGGTGCTACAAGTAGCATTACTTGGCTTTGTTTCTCCATATGAGCCATGTTTGTTTAAATCACAACCATGAAAATCACTTTTAACAAAACCTCTCCAGAGGGTAGAAGGCACAAGGGACATAGTGTTGTTGCTACTTCTGAGCTAAGAGTGGTATTGGAAATATTCTGATTTGGAAGATGAGTATTTCTGATGTACTCTGTGCTCACTTTCTATGGTTAAACACAAAATTTATTGTTCTTAGTGTTTTGTTTGTTTGTGCTTTTGCTTGGATAGCGAATCTGGAAACACCTGTCTGTCATGAAATGTTAGCTTAGGAGAGACCTTGCTTATGCCTTGTATCTATATTTTATGGTTAGGTTGCTAGAGTCTTGCCTTTTTGGAATGTTTAATTGTATCTCTTCCAGCTTTATTACCTATACACAGTTGCCACTATTTCAGTTAATCAATTTATAGCTATCTGCACATAATATATATATATACACCAACGACTAGTAGTGGTCAATAATACTAAATTAATGATGCTTTAAAATTACAATCTGATGATATTAAGATGGAAAATTCATATTTACTGTCACAATATGGTCAAGTGTAGCAGTAATACTTACTGTCCTCGTACTGTACCTAAATTAACACTTCAAACATCAAACATCATGGCAACTATCATACCTATTACCAGTAATCTTAACACAAAACCTAATATAAGACATAAATTCCAGCATATGACACCTGCTTTGACTTTATTTGCATTAACACTAGTATCCCGTTGTGTATTTCAGTTCATTTATTTTGAAGGAGACTCACCGATGTTACAGTGTTCTCCCGTCCAGCCTTGATGACACACGCACTGTTTTTCTCTACACATACCGTGTTCTCCACAGTGCGGTTTACACTCCTCCTGTTCACACTGAACACCTGACCAGCCCTTTGCGCAGCGACACATGCCACCAATGCACACTCCATGGGGACTACACTCTGCAGGACAGATCTCTGAAATGAAAACAAGCATACATGTCAGCCTGTTTTGATGTGCTGTAGAAGAATTTGCTCTCACAACCACACTCATCGGCCTTACTCGCTGCAAGAATAATGTATAACATGAATCTCATTCAGTGAATCTGAACAGAATGGCATTTCTGAATTAGTTTACACTCCTGAAATGGAACATGGAAGCAAGATCTTACCGTAAAAACGGCACATGACTACATTTACTGCTGTGGTCTTACATTCTATAAACTGGGGTTGGTGAGACTGTGTCTTGAGATAGCACTAGTAAGACTGAAATTGTAAGACCCTGAGGATGTAGCCCCTCTTTCTGCATAACTAGTAGAGGGCCATCAATCCACTTTTGTTATGTATATGTGTGCAGCTAGCCCTTAACTCAACTTATCCCCAAATACTCTCTAAACCTGTCTCTTTTGCTGCCCAGCTTGGACATGAGAGGGCAAAACTGAGGAACAATAGCATGACAATATGTCTTTTCGGCGCTACAATAAAAAACTTGTAAATACAATATCTGCTTTAAGCATTACATGTCTAATAAAATTCTCCCTGTGTACATATCGTCTTTTGTTTTCAATAAAGACATTATATGGGAAGGTTTTACCTGGGTACACAAAAGCTATGTGTGCCACAGTTTGTAAAGTTTAAGTGGTTTTAAAAAGGTGAATTTTGTAATCACTTCAATGTACTATGTAATAAAAAAGTACAATATGTTTCATCTTAGCATTTCATATAGTCATAATAGTATGCATATAATGTTTTTTCATTGATTGGCTATTATCATGAGGTGATATTTTGAGAAGGTTAAGTAGATTAAATTCATTTATTACTCATTATAGTTTTACAGACAGCGCAACCGGAACAAAGGGCACGAGATAAGCACAATTTATGAATGAACACGTATGTGCTGTGGTAAAATTTTTTGTTTCAAATATATTAAAATCAAAGCAAAGTTCAGCAAAATGTAGAGTTTGTCCCGTATGTTTTCCAAATCATCAATATTTTTTTTAAAGAAAATCCTCCTAAGAGCATTTTAGATTAGCCAATCCCTCTACAGACACAGTTTCCATCCATGTTTCATCAGAAATATTGATGTTCCAACAAAACCATTTATGTTTTATCAGAAACATTCCTGTAGGTAGATTGGCAAGTTTACATTTTCCCTAGAGGTGAGTGAGTGGGTTCTTCATGAGCGGTGCTGGACTGGAGTCCCGCTTCAATTGCTTGCGAGTACACCTAAACAATAAACAGGACTGGACTCATAACACAAATGTCCAGTTCAGGAAAGACAAGAGCAGGCTTTAATTTCAAAGGAGGTCTTTCAATGTGCTCCTTTTAGAGCTCTTCTCTTAGACGGTTGTGGCCATTGTTCTCTTTTTTTTTGCTGTGGCCTGCTAGGGTTGAAGCATCATCACTCCTTGGTATATAAAGCGCCTTAACAGAGTGATCAGGAAAGCCAGTTCCACTGAAGGCAGAGAGGCAACAGTTATCGACAACAGACTGAACATTTCTTCATGGTGTGACAGAAACTCTTTTTAGCCACCTGTTTATCCAACTAGGATGCTCACTGAAATGCTGTTGGGGATCTTTTCTACCTACTGCCATAAGACTTTACAACATCTCCTCCCAGACTGTTATCCTTGCTTTTGACCTTTATACTCAAAAAACCCAGAGTAATCACTTTTTCAGAGAATAGACAAAACAGGAGATGAAATAATTACTTTTCTTCAGCTCTGCACAAACATCCTGCACATAAGCGCATTTTACAGTAAACTCCACACCTCACATACCGTACAAGGTGATACAAAGTAATAAGGTGTATTTATTCTGTATATTTTGTGCATTCCCCTTTTATATATTCTGTGTATTTAAATATTCAGTTCTTATGCAGTACAGTTAAGTGATGTTTGACCAAACAAATGAGCATTTGATCAACGTCTGTTCGAAAGACCATTCTAACTCTTCTTACTGGTGAGTCAAACCATCATTAAGACAAACAAAAATATTTCTATGTACTAGACTTATTTCAGGCAGTACTGGCCTTGATGGAGCATTTTATAACATTGGAGACATTTCTGAAAATGGAAAAAGATCCAGAATGAAGGGAACTTCTAATGACCTCTAATGTTTAAGCCCAGGTGTATTTACACTTTCTTATAGAAAGTTTTTCTTCCATTGTGAGACCTTGAAGTCTTAGAATTGCTCTGTAGAATATTAAAAGCACAAAGAAACAAGGGCAAATCATTCAATCTATTTTCAAGGGGCCTCTTTTTCATGCTGGTCAATGTAATCAATGTTTCATTAGCAGCAAGGTGTTTATCTGCTTTTAGCACTTCCAGGTCTCAGCAGGAGGCTGGTCGATCCACTCGGCACGTGCATTAATTAAAGCTTATTTAATTGAGGTGAAGGTAATGAAGAGACAAAAGAGCCCCTCTGGCTATTCGGCAGATGTGTGGCTATGGCTCATAAGGACTTATAATTATAGTTATTACAAATATAACAATAATTGTTAACAAGAAGTTCTGGACAGTAGATTAAAGGCCTGTGGACTAGACAATCTAGGATTCAAATCCCACCTCTGTCAAGCTGCCCCTTTGTGAAATTACAGCATGGCTCTTAACCAACAACTGCTTAGACTATAAGACAATAAATTGTAAGTCACTCTGGGTTTGCATAAATTACTAAATGTGCTTTAAATCCAATTAATGTCTAAATTCTTTAAACGGTAATAGTTATTTTAATAGGTAATAGTTAATGACGGAATAAAAAGACATTAACTGAATAAGACAACACCATTCTGAAATTAGCAAACAAACTTTGCGCTGATTACATTAAAGTAAAAAAATGCACAACTGGCACCCTATTTTTCAAAGAAAAGGAACTAGTGCCAATGTCATAAAACAGTGGGAGCTGTACATAAGAGGTCAACGTTACAAGTGTTGACTGTGAGTAGTCAAGCTGAACATCAGCACAAAAAGCAACAATGACTAGTACTGCATGCTTTGTTTTATTAATACAAATAATTACCCTTTATTAAACATCATTTTGTCCTTGCTGGGACAGAATTACAGGATATGCTACGCAAATTTACTACAGTCACTACATTTTCCATAATGCCTAAGCATCTTTCCAGAGGTCTGAATGCTTTTAACCTGAGCCAGTTTCTTTTGGTTTTTCTCATGAAGTAACAGACATCCTAAAAAAAAGTCAGCTACACAGCTCATAAGGTAATAATAGTTGTATTTAGTAATAATGCAATTAACAAAAACTATTTTGTGGTTTTCATATCCATGGCAGAGTAATGCCCACTTGTTAAATGACAATCGATTTAGCATTTAAGAGGCTTATTTTATATGCACATGTGCCCCTATGACTGATTGGCAAGCATAGTGGCACGAATTGTGTGTGTGCCCCAGTATGTCAAGTAGACTAGAAAAGACATAATGAATGCATCTGTATTTATCTACCATATTTAACTAATTATATACATTATTAATTGTCCTAAAAAATACACAAATATCAAATCAACCCTTTTCAGTCAGGACAACTACAGACAGGTGGTTTTTAAATATTTAAAATTTAAATTTAATTTAAAATCAAACCATTTTCCATACTGCATTATAACTATGCTATTGTAATTAATTACAGTAAACTGCAACCAAACACAACAGAGTTACATCTCACCTGTGGTGCAGTTCGGTCCGCTCCAGTTGGGTTCACAGGTACATTCATTAGTCTCACTCTGGAAAATTCCCCGACCTGAACAGGGTTCAGGACAATGAGAAATTGGAGACTCGCATCTGGTTCCAGTCCAATCGGGAAAACAATTACATCGACCATGAAGACAGGAACCGTGATCCGAACATGATGGGTCCATACAATCCACTGGAGACAACAAACATATTTAGTATATTGCATTCAGTTGACTTAACTCAGATTCATCAGCTGCTTTTAAATATTATGTGTGCTTGTTGCAACAATTTCATGAATACTAATTTTCATCCAGATTTACAATTTTGTTGTTTATTACTTACTACTGCAAAGGCTAAATCTATAATGTAGGGTACCCCTGCTCTGCTTCATACAAACCCAGCCTCCACACCAAGGGGTTTTTGGGGAGCATACTAGGATCATTCATATTTTTGTATACTTGTGTTTGCCTATCACCCCTTATCGGTTCACCACGACCATCTAAAGAACTGTCCTGTCAAGGTTGTTAGATATGAGTTTTCTATTGTTAATCTAGCCAGAGAACACCCTTGACTTAAGTGCTCCTAAAGGTACAGACATAGCCTGTTTGATGTGCAGTGATGGTGCCCACACATTACATACATTTGTATGCAAATGGAAATGTGTATACACCCATTTACTTTATAACATATGTTGCAGAAGTGACAACATCTGTTTTGTACATATAAATAAAAAAACACTTATTCCACATCTGGTGAACTATGATATTTAATTAGAGGAACATTTTACAGTTAAGCAACATTTCATGAGTTGTTTTAGAACAAAACAACTTTTTATCATACTGCTTAAGGTTTGGAGATTGCCATTTTGAAATTTTGCTATTTAATTACTTTTAATCCAGAGCAATCTAACTTTAAATAGCTAAAATAAAAACATTTTGATACCAAATGTGAACTAAAGAAGCATTTCCACATAGTTGTCAGGGTGTGAATGGCTCCCTGAAGCGTATGCATATTAGATGAAGACATTCATTTGGCCCCATTAGCCTTTATGTATTATGCTCTACAGACTCCTGTCCATTGTAATGGATGTTAATCAAGTAAAATCTTCTTCCTCACCCATTACTAACAAATGAAAACTATCACCGAGTACATGAGAAATGCCAGACTAGAATTGCTATAAAATGAGGCGAATTGGAAAACTGAAGCAATCATACAAAACGCCCACATGTTTGTTGTTATAGCAGAATTGGGCTTAATATTAAAAATCGAATACTAGCAGGTACACTGAGAAACAAGCAAAAAAAAAAACAACAACAAATAATTAATTAGGCCCAGTAAACAGATAACATATTACTATATTTGTAATGTATTGGCAATAATTTCCTATTGCTGTATAACCATGCCTTATCACGTTATCATGTTGTTTAATGCTCTAAGTGTTTGCTTTAAATGTATTTGATTGTATTATATTAATTCCAGTATCCAATTTGAAGGTCAAAGATTTGTAAATGGCAGCTAACTAAGGTCACTTTCAAGTTTGCGTCTGAAAGAAATGAGCTATTATGTAAATGACATCCTTGCAGCTAAACTTCTCAAAATGTATCATATTTTCTAGTAACGTTAATATTTTTTTCAGTAAATAACATGCCTAAATTGTATAGCATACACAACTTTATGTACAGTCCTGTGCAAAAGTATGCCACAATTAGATTAGATTGTTTCTCAATCTCTTTATTAGAACACAACAAGAACATACAGGGAATTTGTATGCAGTATTAAAAACTGAAAACAATCAGTTAAAAAAAAACTCTAATCTACATGTCAAGTGTTTAGTGTGGCCTCCTCTTACACTTAAAACAATAGCAGCATTTGAAAGCTTGATCGGAATGCCAAGTTAACCCTTCTACAGTCCTAAAGTAGCTTGATCAGGCATGGTCTTTTGAAGGGAAGCAGAACAGAAACCACTTTTTCAGAAGGGAATCCGGGTGAAATGTTAGGATATACTAAATCTCACAGAGTGGAATGAAGATCAGTGGAGGACAGTATTATAGAGTCACAAATCCAAGTTTGAAATTTTTGGGTCCAGTCATTCACAATACGTTATATGCATATGTTGTACCATTGTTAAAACAACAAATCTAATGGTGGCCTTAAACTTTTGTACATTACTGTATACGACTTTGATTTTTCTAAAAAATTCAACAACTTAATATAGCATACCTTTTTATATCAATATACACAGGAAAATTTATTTTCACACAAGTCCATGTCTTTTTCAGAGCGTTTCATTCAAATTATGGAAATTACTGGTGTGCCCGTTACATTTGCAAGATTGCTTTTTTTTCTGTGTAAGGCTCTCAGAGCATGACAATTGTAGCAAGTAAGCCATTTTTGTTAGAACAAGCACTTGTATTATGGCAGAAAAAAATCATATGAAAAAACCCCACCTATGGCCTAATATTCATCATGTTTCAGTAATGCCATGAAATCATGGGGCAGCATTTATTTATTTATTTATTTATTTTTCAATAAACGCATGGTATTGTGTTATGGTTTGCAACAATTACAGAAGACAACCCACAACAGAAGACCCACAAATTATGATTTTTAAAAAATATATAATATAATTGTATCAAAAGTCTTTTGAAGTAAAAAGCTTCCATCTCCATCACTCAGCTTATTATCAAGGCAATACATTCAGTTGTTTTGGAAATGATTTTAAGACAGATGTTACAATTGTGTGGCTGTAAAATCCAAATTGATGGTTCTTTCTTCAGTTCCATGTAGCTTCCTCTATTGAATGAATTCTCTGAGTGGTCCGCTGTATTTGAGTAATTCATTTTCAGCCTTTCGATTTATTTTCCTCTGCTCAATCCGAACGCAGGTATTGATTCTTGTCCGTTTAGTGTGAGGACAGACTCTTTGTTTCTGTGTTTTCGCCTCATTTCAGTGCTGTGGTATTGAGTGGAGTGAATAAATCACCTTGAGACCACAGGTACATTGAGTTGGCCTTCTCATTTAGAAGAGATTTAATACACTCTGTCTTTTACTCCCTTTTGTCTTTTTATCCTTTGTTGAATAGGGTGACTTAATGAAGTTAAGCTTTCGTAGGAACTCTCCTGAAGAGTTCACTACTTAGTCATGCTGTGTTCCATTGCCTCAGGCTGTCCCCACTGCAATGCAGCTCTTCAATTCATTTTTAAACCAACAAACATTTTTTTCTTCATCTCTGTGGCGATAAACATATAGGGTTGGTGTATACATATAAAGTGGCTCTTGAGAACAAGTGGCTTAGTGCCAAAACTATCCTGCCACTTACTTGGAGTATTCAGAGGAGTGGTACATGTGTGTAGTGGGAATTTATTACAGTAATTGGCACATCAGCATTCAAACAGCACACATAACTCTGTAGCGCCTCTCAGTCTGCTACGCATGAGTTGCATACAAGACTTGGATATTGAAGTATCCAACACAATCGACTCTCAGTCATTTGCAATCCACATTTTGAACTTAAATGTTTTTTTTTGTTTCGCTTGAGTAATATCCACCATAAGGACACAACTCTCAGACAATCTAAGGTACTTACAAATTTTGTGTGACAAATCATAGCAGATTACAAAATTAAATTTAAGCTCAACACTAAATACAGTATAAAGACAACTTTGTGGACACTCATTATAGCTAATTACTCTGCTCTGGTCATTGACAAAAACAATAAAATAAATAGCGCACCCTGGAATGTTGAATTGCTACCAAACTTGGCATACGACTATGTCTCAGGCAGATATGTAAGGGATTACAGTTGTGATTTGATTAGACAATGAGTCTTGCCACAAGAGGGAGTAAAAATGCTTTCTCTGCTGCCTTATAAAGGTTTTCAGAAGCTACTTTTGGCTGCTAAACATGCCACTAGGAAATGTCACCCTAAACTGAAATCATGCAACAAATCCAGGTTGTTTTTGGAATCTGATGACAGTCGTGTTCATGGATGGAAACCTTGTGTTGAGTGCTTCCATCCTGCCTTTGCTGTGGAGCAACGCACTGCTCCAACCGCTAGTGTAATGAATGAGGATCTACTCAACATCTGTTGGAAAATGTGCCACAGGATACCATTTGGAAGCTGTTTGCTTCCAATGCCCAACGTATCCAGAGTATAAGCAGCCTAACATTACTACAACCTCCTTTCAACTGTACAGTTTTCCCCAATAAACGTATAATTGTGCTTTAAATTTGTAATCACTTACTTATATAATTGGTGTTTCAGTGTATAAAGCATTTCTGGATTCACCTTATACAAACTGTGTCAGTGGAATGGATTGTGCTCAGTATGCCAGTTACTTTTCATAAGTTTCCATTTCCAACAAGTCAATTCATAAACTTTTTGCTTGCTATCCTTAAACAAAGCCCATAGATAATTGTTTTACCAACTTTATTTTAGAATGTGGCTGGTTTGCATAGAACCTTGACCTTAATTTAATCAGACATCTTAAAAATGCACTGGAATGCCAAAAGCGAGACAGGACATCAGATGTTGACTTCACAGTCATGTTCCACAATCTAGTTCTACAAAGCCCTTAAAGAAGTACAAAGACTGTTCTAGCAGCAAATGTGAGAGGCAAACTCTACTAATACCCATGTGCTGGATGTAATTTTTTTGGGTATCCACAAAGATTTGTCTATATAATGTATAATGCTATAATGGACTCGATTCTCGTCTAAGGTGCACCTCAGCCTGTGTTATGTGTCTACCTCTCTGTTCCATAACTAAGTATGTTTTAATGTTAGGATCATATAAATAATTCAATAACTAATTAGAGTTGCACTAGCAGCCAGTCAAGACACAGGGAACAAATTGGTGCACGCACTGAGCTTATGTATTACAGGTTAATCAAAAGGATGGCTTAAAAATAAATTCTAATTACTGTAAGTGTTCAAGTGTAAATAAATTTTCTATTAGTGATGTAGCCACGTCTGTGAAAATGGTAGAGGGAAGAAGCGCATATCTCTAGAGTGCTTCTTTCCATCTAGTGTCGTGAAATGCACACAAATAATTTCCATAATCTGAATGGGTGCACTTTTTGTTTGTTAATACGAATAGCTTTAATTGCATATATACCGGTTTGTCTTTCCTACTTTAGTCGCAGACAACCTGAGCTTATATTATAAGTATGCTTAATAAGTATTGTATGCTTAATAATTGTGTCAGTCATGGTTCAAGCTCCTGCTGTTAATGGGACTACTGTGTCCTACTGGCACCAATTCTGATTAAGATGAACACAATTTGTGCAGTGACACACGAGATACATGAACATTTGCGTTTGTATTTACTGCTCAAGTGGGCTGAGCATATGGCATGTGGGTAAAACTTCCCCAATGTCATTTGTGTGTTTGACAGTAAAGCAGCGCATGCCGAGAGATTTATTATTGAGCACAAAGGCCTAGGTTTGAGAAACATAAATGCGAATTGGTATAAGATGTTTGGATGTGGTTACCAGAGCGATTATGCAGAAGGACGTTTGTTGTTTTGTTCGTGAGTCAAACAGTAAATTTGAAATCTTGCATGGTTCAGATCTTTCCATTATTTTATAGCCAAAGTCGTGATTGTCTGAGCACACTATATAGTTTGCGTGTATACACACTATTGGTTTTATATTCTGATGCATGTTGGTTATGAGGTTGCAAATTTTAGGCAGAGACCTTATTTTATGCCTAGACAGGCAGAACCACATTTATGGGCCCTGTCAGTATAAACAATACTGATGGAACTTGAGCCCAAAATCCCACATTCTCTGTGATCTACTGCTGGCAGGTGGAAAATATGAGACTGAGGGACAGGAACATTTTTAGTTCAGGTAAATACTAGTGTTGGAAGCAGCACAATTTGTACAATAAACATAAGTATTTACTCACAAATATTGCAGTTTTCACCCTTGTAACCATGGTTACAAATACAAACTCCAGATGTACACACTCCGTGACCTGAACATTGAGTATCAACACACTGAGCGCTGGGAACATCACACTCTGTCCCTTTCCAGCCAGTGTAGCAGTGACAGCGCCCCCTGTTATAATCCCCATTACCACTGCACAACACCGGGCAGGCAGCTAGAAAATAAAAACAAAAACACAAATTTGTCAATGCATTAGCGTTGAAATATTTTATGTTTATCTCCTAAAGCAGTATAGCCCACTCAAAATTCTACTGGCATAAGAACCTGGGGTACAGGCTAAACATGCCCCCTCCCCATTGCTGGAAACAGCACTTTTTTTGCAAAGTGTGTTTTTTGTGCTAAAATTGAATCCTTTACTGGTTGAAGTCTGTCGTGGATAGCTGATTCCATAATGTTTTCATTCTCATCATATTCTGCATGGTGTTTATTTCACAGACATAGAAACAAGTTAGATGTTGAGCCGTCTTTAATGGCAACAGATTTCTGACATAGTTTGTGTTATGGCTCGCGCTTTGTGCCCGTTTTCGTTTTTCGCTACGGTTTATCATTTTACCCCGCTCCCTTACTTATTCCGTATGCCGTTTGTTTTTCATTTACCGCGGCAATCGATTGGTTTGTTTCTTTTGCTATGCAACTGTTTACATTTCTGTTAATTATTTTTTGCTTATTTAAGTCCGGCGATCACGTTTGTGCTCATTACGTTAATTTCGTGTTAGTTGTGTTCCCTCGTTGTGCGTGCTTTCGGTTTTGTTTTCCTTTTGTTTCTTTCGTTAAATCCGCACCGGACTCTGCCGCGTAGATTCCCTGGCAGCTGATGGCGCCTGGGAATCGCGGTCGGTAGGCACTGTTCCCAGACCTGCGGCTGATACAGCCCGCTTTAGGGTCGGCAGCTGGAGGGGTCGCCTCGGGTTCCCCGGCCGCTAAAGGGCGCCTCCGGACCTCTGGATCCCAGCCGCCAGTGGTCGTTTCTGGATCCTCGGCCGTAAAGGCAGTCCCTGGATCCTTGGCCTTTCACGGCCGTCTCTGGATCTGCGGCTTCCGATAGCCGCCTCTTTTCTCTTTCTCCCCGTTTTTTTTTGTTTTGTTTCTTTTGTTCAGGCTGTTTTTCGTTCGCTATTATTATTATTATTATTATTATTATTATTAGCTATTTTGATTGCCGTCATGTGGTCTGTTGGCTTTGGACCGTTGATATGAACCCCGGCTATAAAGCCGCTCCAGTGGATCCTGCGCGTGGATCCATGGCTCCTAAGCCGGGTATGGACCCTCAACGCCTGAGCCACGCTTCAGACACTCGTCCTGTGGACTCTTGGGACTTCAGCCGTGGGCGGACCACGGTACCTTGACCGTCTTTGGGCCCAGCAGTGCCCGCTGCGGGATTCTGGACTCCTTTATGTTAATAAATGTCTTTTCGTTACCTTCATTTGCGGTCTGTTAGTGGATATTGCATATTGGGCTCCGACTTAAATCTCGTAGGGATCCTGGGGATTTGGCGAGACCAGGAATGGTCTTGCGAGATCCCCGGGACTCTCTATCGTACAAGTTTGCAGATAGTTTACTGCCTTTTAAGAAACATCCATCTTTTCAAAGTCGATGTGAGTAATTATTAACTCTTACATCTTAGACTGGCAAGGCAATCACGTTTGTATTTTGTCTCCTGGAGCTGTTTGTTCACTAATTTTTTACTTCAATCAAGTGATTTTAGTTAGAACACTAGCTTGAGTTGTGGTGCAGTCTGTCCTATCTGAATACATATATAGTAAATGCATGCACTTTTACTTTTGCTCATCGAAAGTGACATACTCAGTCTCAGCTTGCACATTATTAAAACAACAATTAAGATATTATCACCAATGATACATATCTGACACCCCTAATGAGAACATACAGTTATTGCTGACTGACTCATTGGTGCCAACTACACCCTTTGGATGAATCAGGGCACCCCACTACCATCACTGTAGGGATTACAGTGTATAAGCATATGTACATGCAAATCCACAGTTTTCATATTATTAAAGAACTGTTGTGTTACAGGTTATTTGTATTGAAAACTATGACATTAATACCTTGTAGTGATGTCAAATGGTTGAGACGGGCAGACAAAGAGAGGGAGAAAGCTGAAAATCAACAGGTAAAAGACACTGAAACGTGTTCTGCATAAGCCTGCCTTTGTGAGCTGGTTGTATTTGTGCATTACTTCCTTTGCTGTACATATTTCACAAACAGTTACACATTGCTTGCTTGCATGAAGTCTCATTGCTTTAGGACAGGGGTTCTCAACCTTTTGCAAGCTGCTCCTTTTTGCAAGGTTTATTATTATTATTATTATTATTATTATTATTATCAGTAATGGTAGGTATGCATATTATCATTACTAGGCTATAATTATGAGGTTACATACTTCTAATGTGAGCTTTCAGGCATTATTACTATTATTATTATTGTTATTATTATTATTATGAGTAGTGGTAGGCCTATAATCATAACTAGGCTATTATTATAATTATGGAGTTACATGCTTTATTATTATTAGAACTAGAGTGAATGGCACTACCACGTTCAGACTGGCATGGGTTCAAAACCATGTGTTTTAATTGATATAAATTAAACTGTGGTTTATTTGTTTATTATAATAGTCCAACAACTTGCATTTCAACATGGTGGAATCTGCAGCATCTCCTTTGTACTAATCAGTGAGTAGTGAGTCTGTGATTTTTCGCGATTGCTGTCCTCCTGGGAGAGTGCATTTGCCCCTTCAACTCCGCAACAAGCCCCAACCCGGTTGAGGTGACTTGAGTAGGACTTTAGGACACTTAGGGTCAAAGCAGAAACAGAACCAAGGACAGAGAGTTGAGTGACATTGAATGTTTAAGTCAGAGGACAGACCCATATCAACCAATGTTTAACAGAGTTTTAAGTTTTTCAGAGAGTGGGTGCTAGGGACTTTGAGATTTTGTGTAGTGTATCAAAGAAAAAAACAGCCTTTGCAAAAGCAGAGCTTGCATTTATCTCTGCAGGAATTATAAACTGGAAAAGAGCAATAGAAAAAATGAAAGCACATGAAAGTAGTCAAACGTACTGTCATACTGTTTCTGTGACTGCACACCAAAATCATCCTGTAAATGCAAATTGTCCAGGGCTTTGCCAAACCAATAAACAGACAGTAGGCATTTTGGGGGGAAATAGCACAACAGGTAGTACAGGCCTTGAGAGGGCATGAGCATGAAAATAACAATTTGTATCAGCTCTTGAAAGACAGAGGATGATGTCCGTTTTAGACAAATGGCTACAAAAAGGATACACTAGACCACACATCCAGAATGAAATTATAGCCACAATGATCAACAATGTTGTTTGTGGAATAGCTGACAACCATCTACCCATTTTTCAGAATACAATTAGCATGATGGAACACAAGACATTTCTGGGCAAGAACAAGAACGCATTTGCCTTTGTTATGTTGACAATGACCTGATGCCCCACAGAGAATTCACTGGTTTGTGCTGTGTCTTTGAAACAACAGGAAATGACATAGCTGGAGTTGAGATGGATGTTCAGCTGAGATTATATTAGCCAATCCAAGGTTTATGAGGTCAAGCTTATGATGGGGCTGCTAATATGTGTGGGGAGCATTCTGGGGCACAGACACTGATAAAACAACAGCAACCACTAGCTCAATATGTTCACTCTGAAGCCTTACACACTGCTCACAAAAAATGAATCAAAATGAAATATCCCCTAATTTTTGTGAGCAGTATATTAATTTAATTGCGCAAAAAGTTTGCTTAGCCCTTGTTTTTATCAAAATCTTCTTGGATTGGGTCTGCCAGTTAGGAGTCCCATTATCGCAGTCAAGATAGTTTAAAGAGATCTATGCAGTGATTGCACCACACATAAAACCGCGCTGTCCAACATGATGGACAGCATAGAACAAAACTTTCATAGCTGTTTTATCACAGTATGGGTCAGGGCTAACTAGTTTGAACTAAAAGGCTTTTAACGCCCCTCAAACACAGTGTCTCCTGCAAATGGCTTGCTAGGGCAGTCTGGTAAATGCAAAAGTGTATTAGGTCTGACACTTGGCTCACTAGTGGGTTATGAGCTTGTATGCCAGCACATTTTTTATCAGAAGAGAACTAAACAGTTGCTGGTGTGTAGGTTGCTTTTGAAGTTGGCAGGACCTCACTTACGACCAGAAGAAATGAAATAATTTTTTTAAACTCTGCTTGAAGTCATGGTTTGGTTTTTAGCTGTTTTTACAACCCCACAGAGCAACCCACTCTCAAAAAAGCTTCATGGGTAGAGCTGAAGCATGTCGGCATAAATCTGCAAAGGACCAGTACTAAATTGATTTCTTTAAAGTCCTAGATATTGTAGATGCACAGTGAGATTCTTAACCATGGTGGTTTGCTGACTATAAAAAACACTGGAACACACACACATACGAGGGAATTTACATGGACTTATATCATAGTCGAATTTCTGATCTGATCTACAAATTAGATTAAGTAATACACAAGAATGTTAGCGTTTTTTTGCGTTGTTCGCCGTGGTGTGTTATTTTACCCCGATCCCTTAGTGTTGTGTTTTCGTTTTCTCCCTATGTCCGTAATGGCGTTTGTTTTGATTTACCGTGGTGATCGATTGGTTTGTCCTTTTACTTTACGCACCTGTTTTTCATTTTAGTTAAGTAGTTCTGTTATATGAGCCGATCGAACACATTTGTGTTCGCCGGCTCATTACGTTAGTCCTTGTGTGTGTTGCGTTATGTTTTTAGTGTTCCCCCTGTCTGTGCGCACAGTGTTTTCTTTTGTTTAGTTTTTTACAGTCCTGTATGGACTCCCCCGCTCGTCCGAGGCTGGAAGGGGCTGTACCCTGGACCCGCAGCACGAATGGCTCGTGTTTGGGTCTGCGG
>JAUZSU010118466.1:0-18863 GCA_034780255.1 Parotocinclus maculicauda
TAGCCACCGGGTAAACACGCACTCTATAAGACGTGTCCCGGTTTGGCTTTCATTTAATTGCATGCACATTCGAGCTCGCGCTTGCTCCCTGGCGTTTGGACTGCCTCCGTGCCTCGCCATTTAAGAGACGTCCCAAAACCATGCTTTCTGCACTTTTGCCCCAACTGGCAACTGTTAAAAATTATAGAGGGAATATTCAAAATTTAAATTTATTTATATAGTGCTTTTTACAACGGAGCATTGTCTTAAAGCAGCTTTACAATCCTTTATTATTAATATATATATATTATATACACTGATCAGCCATAACATAAAAACTTGCCCAATAGTGTGACTCAACAAAAAGTAAGTTGCAAAGTGGCATCTTCAAAAGATGCTCGATAGGACTTAGATCTGGGTAATTTGGAGGCCAAATCATTAATTGAAACACTTTCAACATGTCAAATAATGAAAGTATTCCAACTATTTGACACATTCCTGAAACAATTACTAAGCTATTTATTTATTGTGGCAGGTTGCATTATCCTGATGAACGAGTTTACATTACAGTTTATGTACTGAGGTATCACTTTAGCTGGTTGGGTGGATATTGTCAAATTAATAGCCACATATCTGCTAGACCCCAAGGTTTCATATGCATTTCACCTGTCAGTAGTTTTAATACATGTATTATGTCTGAATGGTGTGTGTGTGTCCACGTGTGGGGGTGGGCTGTATAGTTGCAACCTACATAATTATAACATAATATGTTATTTTGATTATAAGAATTCAATCAACCTGCTTGCCTTTTTTGTTGTATTTATTTTTATAATGCTTATAAAGTCAATGTACTCTCTGTATTATCAATTCTGTCATTACAGTAGTTGAATGTGTTTTAGTAATAATTTCTATTCCATTTATTTTCACTGCAGCAGAGTTTGAGGGTCCTAAGAAGGATGTCATCTTTATAATTGATGGATCTGATGGAATTGGGAGAGAGTTCCCTATCATCCAGGAGTTTGTTAGCGGAGTTGTAGAAAAACTAAATGTTGGTGAAAATAAAATCAGAGTAGGTGTAGTTCAATATGGAGACACTCCACATGCAGATATATATCTCAATTCCCACAAGACCAAAGAGAAGATTCTAAGTGCCATTAAAGAACTCAGACAGCATGGAGGTAGACAGCGCAACCTTGGCAAGGCCATAAATTTTGTCAGTGAAATTCTGGATTCCAGTCATGGAAGCAGGAAGCATGAAGGCATCCCCCAGTTTCTGGTCATAATCTCAGGAGGAAAAGCAACAGATAATGTAAGATTACCAGCAAATAAAATGAAGGAGATGGGAATTGTGACCTATAACATTGGAACAAGGGAAATTGACCCTCAAGAGCTGCACATGGTCTCTTATGTCCCCAACTTTTCCTACACAGTGGATGATTTGCCTGGCCTTTACACTGTCCAAGATGCTCTTTTCCAACAGCTATCCAATGAAGAAGAGATCCGGCTGACACCATTTTATCCCACAGGTATTCATGCCCTTAAGTTAAAATAGTTTCCACTCCATGTCTTACATGCCTATACTTTACATATGTTTCTTTGAATTATAGAGCTACACTACATATTTGCACAAGATGCAAATTACAAGTATTAAATGTCCATCAAAAATTACACCCAATTTAGATATGAATTTAGGCTGTATAATATAATTAATTAATCTAATTAATTTTGAATGAATTGTGCCATAGTTATTTGTTTTTTGTATGACATAAAACAGCATCTCCAAGTCTACCTGGAGAAAAAAAGGATGTCGTCTTTCTCATTGATGGAACAGCTACGATACACAGTGAGTTTAGAGCTATACAAGAAATGATTCTGAACATTGTGGAGAAACTTGACATTGGCTTAGACAAGGTGAGAGTTTCAATAGTGCAGTACAGCGAAGAACCCAAACTGGAATTTCGACTCAACGAACACTCTACCAAGGAGGAGGTTCGCCAGGCAGTGAAAACAATGAGAAGAAAAGGTGGTAGAATACTGAATACTGGTCAAGCACTCAGCTGGGTCTCGAAGAACATATACCAGAGATCAGCTGGCAGCCGTATTGAAGAGGGGGTGCCTCAGTTTCTCATCTTAGTAACTGGAGGAAAATCCAACGATGATGTATCTGGCCCTGCTAACAAACTAAAGTTAAACTTTGTGGTTCCGTTGGTAGTTGGATCAGGTAATGCTGACTTAGAGGAGCTAAAACTAATATCCTTGAGGCCAGAACAAGTGTACACTATTAAAGACTTCCAACAGGAACCAAGAGTGGAGCTGCAGGTTTTGGATGCTATTAATACCATACACACTAATGAAACTGTTGAACATGAAGGTATGGCACTGACATAATGTGATAATTATTTTACTTAATTATAACAAACTTAAATTCTTTAAAATGTATAAACAACTTTATGATGAAAGTCATCATTCTGTATTCACTTTGTAGGCCTTAATCTTGGGAAAAAAGACATCATTTTTCTTATAGATGGTTCTGACAATGTTGGGCCAGAAGGAATTGCTCATATCCGTGACTTTATTCTGAAAATTGTTCAGCAGCTCAATGTGAGGCCGGACCAAGTGCGTATTGCGTTGGTACAGTATGCAGAGAGACCTACGACTGAGTTCTCACTCATATCACATGCTAACAAGCAAGCTGTTACTTCAGCCGTTAAAAGACTGCGACAGATGGGTGGACGTGGTGGAAATTTGGCTGAAGCTATTGAGTATGTAATTAGAAATGAGCTAAAGGAATCTGTTGGTGCTCGACTTGGAGAGGCCTCTCAGCATTTGGTTGTGCTCACAGGTGGAAAATCCACATCTGATGTCTCTGAATATGGCCCATTCCTTAAAAAAAACCAGGTGAACTGTATAGGAATTGGAGCTGAGGCAGCAGACTCAGGGCAGCTCAGACAGATTGCAAGCACACCAGCTGATGTCTTGCAGGTTCCAACCTTTCCTGCACTGCCAAGCATTGAGGATATTTTTCTTTCTAGACTTACTGGAACAGTGGAACATCCTACTGTGCCCCCAACCAGTAAGTGAAATGTTGTAACTAAATATTTTAATGACATGCAGAATTTTCCTATACAATACAATCATTCTGTCTCATTATATTTTTCCCTTAGCTTCTGGTTCAAAAGCCAAGGTTGCTGACATCATATTTTTGGTTGATGGCTCTATAAACCTTGGTAAAAACAATTTCAAAGTGGTCATGGAATTTATCAGAAATCTTATTGACAAGCTTTTCATGGACACAGACAACCTTCAATTTGGGCTGGCACACTATGCCACAGATGTAACAGATGTTTTCTACCTCAACACATATAACAAAAAGGACGACATTATGAATGCTATCAGGCAGGTGGAGTACAAGGGAGGTCGGAGAATTAATACAGGCAATGCCATTAGGCACATTCAGCAAACACATTTTGTGAAAGAGAGAGGTAGTCGAAAGGATAAAGACATACCTCAGATCTTGATGATAGTAACAGCTGGACATTCACAAGATGATGGTAAATCAGCAGCCCTGGCCCTTAATTCCACAGGCGTGCGTATTCATACTGTTGGTGTGGGTAAAATTGAGACTGAACTCAATGGCTTAGGCAGTGAGGCCATTACAGTGGCCCGAGCCAGTAACTTTCAACAGCTGTTTGAATTAAATCAGCAGATTTTGGAAACACTGTATGCTGATATTTTGGGAACCAAACTCTGTACAGGAACAAGGGAACCAATAAAAGGTGAGGCAGAGAGAATAATTACATAAAATTGCCTATTTTCTTTCATTTATCATTCTAGAAACCTAAGTAAATTCACTTGCAATAACTTTAATTTGTCTGCATTCAACTTCAGCATGCAACATAGATGTTCTTGTGGGGTTTGATGTGTCTTCAAAAAACATATTTGAGACTCAGAAAACAATGGAGGCTAAACTGACTACTCTTCTGCAGCAAATTACCCAATTGCAGGGTATCAGCTGCTCTTCAGGTCAGGCTCCCTCAGTAGAGGTGGGTATGTTAGCAGTGGACTCTAGGTTTAAGCCGGTTCAATTGAATTTCACTCAACACCACACCCAGCTCATTGAGTCCTTCAGATCTCTGCATAGCCAAGGACCCTTCATATTCAACAGCAAGACCATCGATGCATATGGTTCTTTATTCAGGAGTCGCCCTACAGGCAGAGTTAAGGTACACTTTCTTCCCTATGCATTTTCAGATCCTGGATTGCAATAAAGGCATAGTAGCACAAACAAGTACATAGCTTTGCAGTATGAAACACAATATTTATCCTAATGCACTGTATAATACACTGCATGACAGTATACATTTTTGCTATATTACGTATTAAACAGTATGAAATTTCTTTCTACCATATGCTGAAGGTTGTAATTCATCTCACTGATGGATTGGATGAACAGTATGTTTTAATAAAGAAGCGAGTTGAGCAGATGCACACTGAAGGTAACTTCTAATAACATCATATTTTGGTGACAAACATGACCTAAAATGACAAAATTTTACCAGGTTCCAAAAAGTAGATATACAGAATCCAAATTAAATAAACATACTGTATTTACAGGAATACAGCCTAAGTGCAAAAATGTAAGAAATCATTGACACATAAACCAAAGCAACACCGCCCTAATGAGCCTTACGAGATTTTGCTTAATTCCATGTTTTAATGATTACTAACACTAATCATTTATATTATTTTACTTTAAATGTCTTAATTTGAACTGATTGTGATATAATGCATCAAACATTTGTGAACATTCAAACATGGCCCTTTGTTCTTATGTTCACTGTACTGTTTTGCAGGTGTTAGTGCCTTATTACTAGTTGCTCTGGAAAGAGCAACACACTTTGATGATGCAGTAAATTTACAATTTGGAAGGGGTTTTAGATACACAAGGCCTCTCCATGTTAACCTAATGGACTATGAATTGTTGGAGGAACTGGTATGTCTAAATTTTATTTTTTTAAATAATGAATTGAAATGAACAATAACTACAAACTCATATTTATATAGCACCTTTCACAAACCCAAAGCGCTTACTAACCTAATTAACAGAAGTGAGTGCAAAGCGGCAGTCAATGCACCAGCATTCTCGAACCAGATGTGATCAATTAGAAACCAGTTGATCCCAAATGTAACAAATGTATCAGGTGCTGATTTTATAGCATCATATGGATATTATATGATTAATATTAGAAATGGTATATAATATATTTATAAAAGTTATGATAAAAGCATGAGTGCATTGGATTTGATTACAGCTTCAAAACAATCCAAATCAACTGATATAACAGTACATCAAAAGTAATTTATTTTGCATACCTGTCAAAGCTGATCAAACTAAAGAATTGATTTTTCATAGTGTCCCTTGCTTGCCTTTCTAAAAATATGCTTTGCTTCATTATGCCACCTTTTAGCTGTAGTTTTACGCTTGTATCTTGTCTTTTAACTGTGCCCCACATTTTTTTACCATCTCTATAAACCATTACATTGTCTTCTGTTAGAAACTGGCTCCAAAAAGTTTTTTAACAGGACTGTTGTTTTGTCCCATCAGTTTTATCATAATATCAGTGCTTAGCAAAACAAAACAGCAACTACACTGCTGACAAAAGTAGGGGGTATTTTTGTGAGCAGTATATTTACACAAATATGAATGTTGACAAATGAATAACAAAATGACAATAACACAAATATGAATGTCCACTTACCAAATTTCCACCTAATTTTTTTTTACCAACTTTTTTTAAGAGGAAATAGCCAGGCTGCTTTAAAGTTGCTAAATGTTGACACAATACACAAATATGCATATTTGTAATGTCATCATATCTTATTTAGATTCTGCGTAGTGTCAGACTTATTCTCTGTATAAGTAAACCTTATAGGTAAAAATTCACAAATAACACTAAGTCTACAGTTTGTCACTTTAAAAATTACTTGCTAGAGAGATTCAAAAAGATGGCCTTAGAGGTGATGCACCTCCTGCATCTTCTTCTCTTAAGTTTAGACTGTTGCCGTTTCAATTGTTTGATGCATTGCCACCACCTACTGGACCGGCATATGGAGATTGACATATAGCATATAACATAAGCAATGATGTTACTGCCTTGGAGTTTGAAGTTTAAGCCCTTGAGATGGGATATTAGCCAGAATCCATGGGATTAATCATTAGGTGCGTTGGATGCCATTTCCCAGCATTCCCAGGGCACACCTGTCATCAGCCAACCACACTCAATTTCAGCTTCACCTATTGCTTATTGTTAGTGTTTGTTTACATTTGAGTTATGTGCACTTGTTTAGTGCATAAGTATTCGCATCTGCTGTTTGTATACCTGAGCATCTGAGCTACTGAGTATTTTGTTTAACACTTTACTGCTTAGTTTTACTGGATCAACACTCTGTTCAGTAATTTAGATTTGGCTGCCTATCTGTTTGTCATTTGGTCTGAGGCTGTGCATAACTCCTCTTGATGCCTGCATGTTTGATTGATTTCATTAAAAAATAAATCTGTATGACATTGTGAATTTGTTTCAGAGCCTCCTTTGCACAGACCTTTGTCAAGGAAGTATGAAGCAAACACTACTGCGGTGCAAATACAATCCCCTCACTTGCTCAATTATGGATATTGTTCCAAGAGTAGCAACTGACTCTACCTTCTTTATACAAACCCCTCTTTCTCTTGACATTTTTTTCTTTGTTTCATTAAAAAACTTTTTTATTACCTTGAACTTTTATGAACCCTAAAGCATCTTTACATATCTTACTTTTCTTTCTTTGTTATTTGTCAATTCATCCACAACCAGTGAAATAATTTTAGCCTTTTTATGACATAGCTAAGCTGCTTAACCTACAGTTGTGCTCATAAGTTTACACACCCTGGCAGAATTTGTAATTTTTTGGCCGTTTTTCAGAGAATATGAATGATAATGCAAAAACTGTTCTGTTATTCATGGTTAGTGGTTGGATGAAACCATTTATTATTGAACAATTGTGTTTGCCCTTTTGAAATCACAATCAAAACAGAAACTACTTAAATCACCCTGATCACAATGTACATACCCGAGTCCTTAATACCGTGTATTGCTTCCTTTAACATCAATGGCAGCTTGAAGTCTTTTGTGGTAGTTGTGGATGAGGCCCTTAATTTTCTCACATGGTAAAGCTGCTCATTCTTCTTGGCAAAATGCCTGAACTGCACGTTTGAGATCTCCCCAAAGTGGCCCAATAATATTGAGGTCAGGAGACTAAGATGGCCACTCCAGAACCTTCACTTTTTCTACTGTAGCCAATGACAGGTCAACTTGGCCTTGTGTTTTGGATCTTTGTCAAGTTGGAACATCCAAGTTAAATTTTGGTCACATCACTCCAAATAATTTTGTCCCAGAAATGTTGAGGTTTTTTCTCTGTGCTGTCTGGCATATTGTAATCGGGCTGCTTTGTAGCATTGGTGTTATAATGCCTTTCTTTTGGTGACCAGTTATTTTTCTTTGCATCCAGAACAATTTTCCTGGCAGTTGCTGCTAATATTTTTGTTGGTCTACTTGATGTTTTCTTGATTTCAACAGAATCCCTCATTTCCAATTTTTTTTATTTAAGTTTGAACACTGCTAATTTGCATTCTTAATTCTTTGGATATCTTTTTATATCCTTTTCCTGTTTTATAAAGTTCAACCATCTTCTTCCGCAGATCCTTTGATAATTCTTTTCCTTTCCCCATTGCTCATAATCCAACAACATCATTGGCAACACTGGATGAAACATGCAGGGTCTGTCAGGAGCCCATAAACTTACTGACTTTTTATATACACACAAGCAAATAGATCACAGGTGAGGATGGTTACTTTTAGAAGCCATTTAAAACTGCGTGTTGAAATGTTTGTTGAAAAGTACAAGTGTGTTATAATGAAAAACTTTCAGGGTATGTAAACTTTTGATCAGGGTCATTTGGGTAGTTTCTGCTGTCATTATGATTTAAAAAGGGCAAACAGAATTGTTTGCTAATAGATGACTTCTCCAAACCACTAACCATGAATAAAAGAACATATTTTTGTATTATCATTCATACTCTCTTAAAAACAGCCAAAAATTACAAATTCATTAGAACTTCACAGGTTGTCACTGGAATCATCTGGAATCCTCCTCCATGATGACATTACGGAACTGGTAGAAGTTAGAGACCTTGTGCTCCTCCACCTTCCCTTTGTAAATACCGCACAGATACTCAATAGGGTTAAGGTCTGGAAATACAGTATGCCAGTTTTGCACCTTTAACCTCAGTTCCTTTAGCAAGGCAGTGGTCATCTGGGTCTGTTTGGATTTGTTATCATTTTGGAATACTGCCCTGTGGCCCAGTTTCGGAAGGGATCATGTGATGCTTCAATATGCCACTGTACATGTTTCCATTTATGGTTCCCTTTTGTAAAGACAAGCGTCTGAAGCAAATAGGTTTATCTTGGTCTCATCAGACCACAGGACATGGTTCCTTAGTCTGCTTGCCTTCAGCAAACTGTTTACTGGCTTTCTTGTGCATCATCTTTAGAAAAGGCAGTGTGACTAGGATAAGAGTGTGAAAGTGATAACACCAAATTCAACACACCTGCTCCCCATTCACACCTGAGACCTAGTAACACTAACAAGTCATATGATAGGATAGTAAAGGAAATGCATAATTGGGGACAATTTGGCCATTTTCACTTAGTGGTGTGCTCACTTTTCTTCCCAGCAGTTTAGACAATAATGTGTTATTTTGAGGCACAGCAAATTTACACTGTTAACCAAGTGGTACAATGACTACATTGATTCAAAGTAACATATCTTCAGTGTTGGCCCATGAAAATATTTAATAAAGTTTTATCATGCTTTTCCATAGGACAACATTGCAGAAAGAGAATGTTGTTCAGTTTCTTGCAAGTGTACTGGCCAGAGAGGATATAGAGGAGCCACTGGGATTACAGGACCAAAGGTCTACCATTTACTGTGTTTGTACTGCAATAATTAACTAACTTATAATTAAAAGTCATAAATAATTTGTATAAAGGTAATCCAACTGTTTGAAAACTTAAAACTTATCTATTTGTCCTAGGGTTTACCTGGAGCTCAGGGCTTTAGGGGACATCCTGGTGATGAAGGTGGACCGGTGAGTTTTTTTTTTCGTGTTGTTGTTTATTTTGTTTCTGTATTTGTCTGTTTTCCCCCTCACCTATAATTTAATCCAAAGGTTTTTGAACCTATTTTAACAGGATGCCTATAGGCAGACATGTTGAAAAGCAAAAATGTAAAAAACATATACATATCGACAATTATTTTGTCCGATACACAAAGTCACATTAGGCTTTTGAGTACTCAGTGGGAAAGTTCCCCGTCAACAGAAAAATGGAGATAGTTACTGTCCTCTGTTGTGGTCTGGCCATGGTGGGACTGATTTCTGTTGATGAAAACCAGTAAAGTGGCTCTGAAGGGATGTATTAGTGTGTGGGGAACTAGTACTGGAACATAAGCTTTGATAGAAAAGAAAAAATGTAGTTACTAATTGATTAAGAGCACCTAATCTATTAACAATAACTGATGCCATGTGCAATCACCAATGCCATACAGTGCATCTCTGATTTGCTTGTAACTGATCTAATGTTAAGTAATCCTAGCTTTGGCTTAAGATAATTAGTTCTACGAGAGCTATCTGTGCTTATCCTAATGAGATTATTAAAACAGACTCTTTGAGTGGATTTAGGTTTAGAACAGATGTGGGTAACAGACAGGTTTAGTATAATAGTTTTAACTTGATGATGGTGCATGGCTCTGCATAGTCAGCTTCTAACTAACAGTGCAATAAGACTATGGGCAATATTGCAGTAGATGAGAGCAGCACCTCCTCGACACCGAATGGACACAGTTCCATCCTAAAAGGCTAAGCTTACCCTCAAAAGAATATGTAATATAACATATCATATGCATAACATAACAGAAGCATGACCAAAAGCTGAAAGTTTACACCAGATGCTGAAAGCAAAGAGTCACATATTTGTGCCACTCACAGATATGCAATACTGGTTTCCTTAATAAATAAAGGTCAATGTATAATATTGTAAAAAAAGTGTATCATTTGTTTAACCAGGTTATATATTTATCTACCTTTAGTATAGTTACTGGTGTGAATATTTTGTGATGTTTATCATATTTAACTTGTCATATGCAATAATATAGAAAATTATAACGATTTCAAAAACTTTCAAAAACCTCTCTCTTTCTCTCTCTCTCTCTCTCTCTCTCACACACACACACACACACACACACACACACACACACACACACACACACACACACACACACACACACACTCAAGTAGCAGCTTAGGGATAGGATTTGGGGGAGGTTGGTTAAGACAAGCTGGTTTATTCACCGATGAATAATATGCATATATTCATATATACATATTCACTGATATGTAAAAACATTACACAATATTAACACATTTTTCTTCTCTATTCTACAGGGAGCAAGAGGTCCCCCAGGTGTAAATGGAACTCAGGGTTTCCAAGGGTGCCCAGGCCCAAGAGGAGCAAAGGTTTGATAATTAGAGTCTTTGAGTTATCTTTGTTTTCATTGTTACAACATAAACAATATAAGTCTTAGGCTGCTGTGGTCATATAAGCAGAAGCGGATATGCTGGATGAGTGCTGCGTGACAAATGATCACATTTTAAACCCCAAGCACCAATCTGAGCTTGTGGGAGTGACATTAAAACCAGATTAATTTATTAGCCACATGCAACTTCAAAATGTTGATTCTGCAATGAGGCGTTTTTAGTATTTTGATTCCAATTTTTAATTTGCATATCATTAGCCATCCCATAATTTCCATAATTTTACCATTTTTCTTATTGGCAATGTCAATGTTCAGGAGTGTATATTGTTTAAAAATATGCAAATTGTTCCTAGCAAGCACTTTTTTCTGTCTTTCAGGGTGCACGTGGATACAATGGTGAAAAGGTATTGGCTGTTTCAAGGTATTAAAATAATGTTTATTGCTTTTAGATTAAGTAACTTATTTACAATTTCTAATTTCATTAGGGAGAAATTGGACAGATTGGTTTAGATGGCATCAGTGGTGAGGAAGTAAGTTGTCTTATATTTGTATTCGAACACTATGGATATCAGTTTAAATAGTGCCATGGTAGTCATGAATCTCATTAACACTTTTAGGGCTCAGGTGGAGTTGCTGGCCCACCAGGAAACAAAGGGATCCCTGGACAAATGGTATTTTATATTGACATCTGGAATAAAAAATTATTAATAAAAATGTGTTTCATTTTGTTATTGTTTTAATGATGTAAGATCTTATTTTCACTATTTTCACTATATTTGCGTAGGGCTCTAAAGGTTCCAAGGGCCAGGCAGGAGATACTGGTCAAACTGGCATTAATGGAGATCCTGTAAGTATGTAGTTTCTACTAATAACTACTAAATCAAATTATATTGGTGTGAAAAAATGTACTAGATCAATATTACAACATACATGTTTTTTAATACAGAGATGCATTAACCCAAATTTTGCTATGGATGGAAAAGCTCATGGTTTATATGTTATGTGGATTACAAATATAAAAATTGATCACAAAGCAAACTTTCTTTTTAAAAAGGTTTATTTACCCTTGGTCAAATGTTCCATTCTTATGTACATTTCCTTTAAAGTTGTTCATGGCTTCCACCAAATGGTAACATTTGCTCATGTTTGTAAATAGATAACTATGCGGTGGGGGTGTCTCCAAAAGCATTGGTTTCCAATTTTGTTGGTTTCTGTTTCAGCTTCCAGAATAGTTCTATTTACCTACACATTACCGGGCAGATTAACTTATTTATCTACTTATCTGCATCGCTCCTTCCCCCACATCAAAATTAAATATTTTATTATATCTGCTCACGGGACAATGCTAAAGATATGACACTTCAATAAAATGTAGAGTAGTCAGTCTACAACTTGTATGACAGTGTAAGTATGCTGTACTCTTAAATTAACTCAACACACCCATTAATGTCTAAATCACTTGGAACAAAAGTGAATACACCCTTAAGTGAAAATGGCAAAAATTGTGGCCAATTATCAATTTTCTTATCATGTGACTTGTTACTTTTACAAGGTCTCAGGTGTGAATGAGGAGCAGGTGTGTTAATTTTGGTGTTATTGATCTAACACCCTCTCTTCCTAGTCACTGTAAGTTTAACAAAAAATAATTGATGCTCTACATAAAGAAGGCCTAGGCTATAGGAAGATTGGCAACATGCTGAAAGTGCTGCAGCACAGTGGCCAAGAACATACAGTCAAGTGTCAGGTGTGTGTGGTGGTAACCAGGTGAGGAGTACAAAGACACGTGTGCCTTGGATACAGTCAAGCATGGTGGTGGGAATGTCATGGGCTGCATGAGTGCTGTCAGCTGTGGTGTGCTATAATTCATTGAGTGAACCATGAATACAAACATGTACTGTGACATACCGAAGAAGATCATATGGATATACAGTGGGTACAAAAAGTATTCAGACACCTTTAGATTTTTTACTCTTTGTTTCATTGCAGCCATTTGCTAAAATAAAAAAAAGTTCATTTTATTTCTCATTAATGTACACTCAGCATCCCATCTTGACAGATAAAAAGACAGAAATGTAGAAATTTTTGTAAATTTATTAAAAAAGAAAAACTGAAATATTACATGGTCCTAAGTATTCAGACCCTTTGCTGTGACACTCGTATTTAACTCTCAAGCTGTCCATTTCTTCTTAACCTTCTTGAGATGGTTCTACTCCTTCATCTGAGTCCAGTTGTGTTTAATTTAACTGATTAGACTTGATTAGGAAAGGCACACACCTGTCTATATGAGAACTCCCAGCTCATGGGGTCGAAGGAACTGCCCAAGGAGTTCAGAGATAGAATTGTGGCAAGGCACAGATCTGACCAAGGTTACAAAAAACTTCTGCGGCACTCAAGGTTCCTAAGAACACAGTGGCCTTCATAATCCTTAAATGGAAGAAGTTTGGCACTACCAGAACTCTTTCTAGACCTGGCCTTCCAGCCAAACTTAGCAATCATGGGAGACGAGCCTTGGTGAGAGAGGTAAAGAAGAACCCAAAGATCCCTGTGGCTGAGCTCCAGAGATGCAGTAGGGAGATGGGAGAAAGTTCCACAAAGTCAACTATCATTGCAGCCCTCCACCAGTCGGGGTTTTACGGCAGAGTGGCCCGACGGAGCTGAAAACCCGCATATAGTTTGCCAAAAAATGAAAGACTCCCAGACTATGAGAAATAGGATTCTCTGGTTTGAACTTTTTAGCATTAATTCTAAGCGGTATGTGTGGAGAAAACCAGGCACTGATCATCACCTGCCCTATACAATCCATCATGTTATGGGGGTGTTTTTCAACTGCAGGGACAGGGTGACTGGTTGCAACTGAAGGAAAGAGGAATGCAGCCAAGTACAGACATATCCTGAAAGAAAATCTCTTCCAGTGCTCAGGACCTTAGACTGGGCCGAAGGTTCTCCTTCCAACAAGACAATGATCCAAAGCACACAGCTAAAATAACAAAGGAGTGGCTTCGGAAGAACTCTGTGATCATTCTTGACTGGCCCAGCCAGAGCCCTGACCTAAACCCAATTAAGCATCTCTGGAGAGATGCCTGACACCATACAACCAGAAAATCCCCAAATCAATGTGGGAAAAACTTGTTGCATCATTCCCACGAAGAATCATGGCTGTATTATCTTAAAAGGGAGCTACTAAATACTGAGCAAAGGGTCTGAATACTTATGACCATGTGATATTTCTTCTTTTTTTTTTTTTTAATAAACTTGCAAAAAATGTCGACGTCTTTTTTTTTTGTCAAGATGGGATGCTGAGTTTACATTAATGAGAAATAAAATGAACTTTTAAAGCGTGATAAATTTAAAAGGATATGAATACTTTCCGTACCCACTGTATATCTAAGTGATCGCAATATAGAGTGAACGTATATATTTATTGGGAAAAACTGTACTGTAATTGAAATGGTGCTCTAATACCTGTTGTGCCGCTTCTAGCCTGGATGCAAGATGCATTCACAGTTCGTGTGGTATCCTGTTGCAGCAGATATGACCACAGATGTTGGAGCTGGGCCTAAAGAGCCTGCACATTTGTAGGTTGCTAAAGTAGGAATCCCAGTTGGTGTCATAAATGCTCAATGGACAATAAATCTGGAAACTGGGCAGGTCCAGGAAGGGCAATTCAGGGGAAACCCTTGCTGTGTGTGGACAAGCATTACCCTGCTGAAAAATGCCAGTTAGAAGCCCTGCCATGAGAAGCAACACATGTAGCCACAGCATGTCCTGCACATTGATCCGTTAGTGTCTCTCGACTTCTAGGGGTAACCAATGGTATGCTATGGCTCCCCAGATCATCATACCAGCAGATAGCACAGTGTGAAAAAAATCTAGAAGTCTATGCCAGCTTGATGTGAAATTCAAAATATAATTATATTAGTTTAAATTTCTAATAAAAAAATTTAAACCACATTTACCAAACACAATTTTGACCAATCAGAAGTGACCTTTAAAAACCGACCAGTCAGAATGCTCGGTTTGCCGCCACCTATCAGAAAACTGCTTGCTAGCCAATCAGAAATGAAAAAATGAGAAGGTTCTTTGAGATAGCCAATCAGAACTGAACTTGAAAAAATGTCAGAACCAAAATTCTCAGTTTGCTAGCCAATCAGTAATGACTGTGAAATTTCCCCAGCAATAAGAACTACTTTACCAAGAGGTCTTCTAACATCTTCAGCAGCAATGCCAGTAATTAGAAGGGACTACATTTACTTCTCATTTAGTATAAATTAATTGTAAATGGGCATAAATTATAGAAGATTTAAAAATGGTCATATCTCTCATATGAACTTAGGTCATCACTGTATTTGATTTAGTAATGTGCAGTAACTGTTTTGACATTTCACAATTTATAAGATATGCATACACTAGCCAAAAGTTACATCCACTAGCCTTTGTAAACTTAATATTAATAAATAAACATGTTATGAATCTATTAGCCATGAGTGTGTCTGAAATAATTAATTACTAACCCTAACACAAGTGAACATTATACAATGATTCGGTTTATTATGTGTTACTAGTACTAACTGATGATAATTAGTACTAAACCCGTACACTAAAAAGACTATCCTACCAACAAGCACAACTGATGAGGTTAAGGATAAAATAGTTTTATTTGGAGTCTTGTAGTAAAGGTATGCCTTAACTTGCAAGACATCTGTTGTCAGTATGTACAACATACCTGTATTTTCCATGGAATGGAATAAAAGCACTATCTATTTCAAACACATTTCTAAATGAATCTGAAAAATATTCCCGAGACAGGCAGATTTGCAAGAAAAGTTATGTGGGGACAATTACATTTTTTAAAGTATACAGTACCACTTAATACAAAGCAAAACTGACAAACTTACCTGTAATAAAAACTGCTTCTGAACTGCACTGTGTAACATTCATGTTCCTGAAGGGAATGCCACCTGTTTTAAAAGTTGTCCCCTATTGGCAGAGCAGATTAAAAATCCAAGCTGCAAAACTGAAGTAACTATACGCAAAAAGTGAGGCCATCTACTTCCACTTATAATCTCTTGCAATAACAACAAACACAACATAGAGCCTCAATGGTACATTAAATAAAGAAATTCTCCAAAAGATATTTTGTTGAAGGAGGGAAAAACACGAGTCTTTCAAACCAGGGAAGTGGATCACACAGCCACGTTATATTTCTTTTAAAAAGCACCATCTTATTTTTTTGGTGGAAAAGTACAAATGTTACAAAGGTAAAGTACCTGTAAATACTACTTTCCTCTCCTACATTTTATAACTCATTTGGGAGAGTATACAGGGCTGCTTTGCCGTGAGCTAACGCATTACTACTTGAGAGGTTGTAAAAGTTATAGCAGTCTTAAACTGCTGAGCTGCCACGCTTAAGAGAAAAATGGGGCTGGCCAGTTGACCCACGGGTGGAGTGGCATCAGCAGTGTAAGGTAGAAAGCTGAAGGCCTTCCTTAGACCTGCTTAGGTTTCTGAACACACGGGAGGGGCGGGAGGAAAAGTTGGAGGAGCGGGAGATATTCTTGGAGGCGAGACAGTCTGAGGGGAAGGGTGCATGAATTTAGCTGGGCTCCGCACGCAGCTTCTTCCTGGTGGGTGGTTCCTCAGGTTCAGACTCAGAGCTGGAGTCTGAGCCACCATCAAACGCAGACACAGCACTTCCTTTGGGGTTGGTATACAAGCTGCTGTCCGATGAGTAGCTGGCCTGCAGCTGTGTGTTCCCCTTAGCTTTTTCCAAAGCGCGAACTGGTTTGGACACAAACACACAAATGTTATGAATAACATCAGAATTAAATCCTAACTGTATAAAGCTGATTTCTAATCTCTGAATAAGCTCAGTCATAACCCATCTACTGTTCTGCAGCCAAACAAACAGAAAATGGTGTGAGCCATGTAGAATTACGACTGTAGTCTAGTTGAAAGGATGAATACCAGCTCAAAACATTTTATTTAGACCAAAATCAAAATTCATAATAATGCTTTAAACAACCACACTGTTGATCATAGTATATGTCCTTCTGTTGTTTGCATCCTAAATATGGAATCATGCTAGATGGATTTACAGATTTACCAGGATATGTTATGACAAATCCAACATAAGCTGAATTTACTGTAACCCGAGAGGTGAAATATGCGCTGTAAAGACAATGGATCAGCCTTCCTTACACATGTTTAACACCATACATGATCTTACATAAACTTTTCTCACTACATTTCCCAGAACTCATTACTCCCCCACATGACTCCTGACATCACAGTGTGGTGTGGGACTGTGGTGGCCTAGTGGTTAAGGTTAAGACTATGGGCCAGAAGGGTCCACAGTTGGGTCCTTGAGCAAGGCCCTTAACCCACAATTGCTTGGATTGTAAGATGAATTGTAAGTCACTCTGGATAGGGGCGTCTCCTAAATAATGTAAATGGTGTATTTAATGTACCATAAACATGCTTAAAACAAAACAACTACAGGTTGGCAAATGTGGATTACTTATAAAAGTATTAAATAAAGAATAAAAAATATTGAACACCTTATATAACGTACTGAATAATTTATATATATTTAAGTGTGTGTGGGGGTGGGGTATTAGGAACGTGTACTATGCATATGTATTTTGGAACGTCGAAATTTCAGAAGTTGACCCATCATAAAATGGAACTACCTGTATTTGTAGCATTTCTAATGCAGCATTCTCTATTTTTATTTATACATTTATATCAGATGGTGCCATTTTGTCTTGTAGCTTGGCGATTAAGCAGCTGTGCAATCATTTACTGTTTTTTAAAAGCTCTGTATTGTGAACACATGATAAATATTAGTTATTAAAGAAAGAAGTCTTGTTTCTTTAATAGGTATTTCATGTTCTGTGTCACTCTGGCTTTTGTTTTGATATATAACACTGAATTACTAGACTTAAAACAAAGCAAAAGAAAAATGACTGCAATTAATTTAAACAAGTAGATTTATAAACTTGCAGCAGGGTAAGTCAGCACTTCTCACCTGAAATATTTAGTAAAATACTAATATTAAATGTTTAGAACATGTAGTAAGTAATGCTTGTTCAGAGAATTAAAAAAAAGTTACATTTCTGAAACTGTCTAAGCATATATTTTTAAACATTTTGAAAACAAATGCATGGTTGCTTGTTTGCTACAGAGGCTGCAGTAGCTTTTCATTTAAAAAAAATGTATAAACATGTCATTTGAGCAGACGTACTCAAGATTTTTGCATAAAAATGCATACTGGTGAGAAGAGCAGTCAGTCATTTTCACCCTCATACATTTACTACAGAAATGAGACCGTTCTGATCAGTAGCTAATCTGTTCCAGCACAATTACATAAACTCTCACTTAAGGGCATGACTGGGTCCAGGCTACAGCACACTGGAATAATGGGATATTTTCCAACATGCACTACAATTTCCTTTTATTTCAAAGGATGCTCACATAAAACATGTTGGTATATTGATGAAGACAGAATATGCTACCGGTATACTGGAATAAGTTCTTGAACAGAACAGAATGGATATCAGCTTTCATAACAGTGTGGAGTTCGGTTTAAGGCTTCGCTATAAATGCCACTCTCATGTTATATATTTCAGTGTCCTGTTTCAAAAGCTCCTGGATGTACAAAATTGGGAATCTTTCCAACTGATATTTTTGTACCAAAATCATTGATGTGGAATTACACTGTATTAACACTGGCAAAATGATACAAAACAAATGATTAGACTGAACAATATGGGTTTACATTTGGGTAGCTGAATTTGTTATCGCATTTAATTTTCAAGGATGTTTAAATCAGTTAGGTGTAGAATATTTAAATTAATTAGTTCCTGTTTCACTGTACAAACTGGTTAAAATTCAATGAGCCTACCCTCCCTGGAGTGTGGGAGAAAACTAGGGTAGCCAAAATAAAATTAAAAAAAAAGAAAGAAAAAGAAATGCAGCGAATGTGTTATACCTGTTTAGTTTTACACCAAAGTGCCAGAGTTTGTTTGTTTATTTGGCTTCTTTAACATCACGACCCTCATCAGTGGCCATCTCAGTGACACACACACGCAAGGTTATAGCCATACACAAGTTCATCTCAAGATTAGTCATGTATATGCACACACAAACCAATGCCAATTTAGAGTAATCAATTAATCGAACACGTGTCTTTGGACTGTGGAAGGAAACCGGTGTACCCAGAGTAAACCCACACAGACACGGGAATTACATGTAGA
>JAUZSU010118477.1:0-18859 GCA_034780255.1 Parotocinclus maculicauda
TGTGTGTGTGTGTGTGTGTGTGTGTGTGTGTGTTTGTGTGTGTGTGTGTGTGTGTGTGTGTGTGTGTGTGTGTGTGTTTCTTCACATACATGTATGTGAAGCTAGATTTCATCAATGTAGCCGAGTTTGCTGAGCAGGCTTTGTGGTTAATCTAGCTTCACAAAACTAGCTTCACTAGTAATACAGACAACATACAGTCAGCACTCTGTATGAACTTACTTAGTTTTAACTGAGTAAACTGTATTTTTAATGCTTCATTATCTTTTCAAGAGAATCTGATCTCTGCCAAAATCACAATCAGCCCACCACCAATACTGGCTACATGTCCTAACGCTACACTGCAGTGTTAAGGGGGAAGATGACACTAGGTGTCAGTCACGTTTCACACAAAAACTGATTTCTTTTACTGCCGTTGCTCTGAGCAGACACTTCACTTTTTCATAATCTTGTTTACCAATCTCTAGTAAATTGTACTCTCAACTCATGCAGCTATTGAATCAGTCAAATATGATGTGGTAGCACACTGCATAAAATAATGTAGACATAATCAGGAGCATCTGGTAATGCTTAAACAACACCAGAAAATAACAGTATCAGTGGCATGGGTGTTGGTTTCAGATATGGTGACTTGGGTTTCAGATACTTCTGATCATAAGGCACTTTCAGATACTACAGTGAGGGAAGAAAACCTGTCCCTAGTGGAACGGATGAAGTATGTTGGGATCTTGTTTACAATTGCTGGAAAACAAATCAGTCAAATCAGTTCGCTCCTTCTTTGGATCAGTGGAAACTAACTAACTGAGATGGTTTGGACATCTGACAAGGATGGAACATCCCCCCGGTAAGAGGTAGAATCTAAGCCCAGGGACAGAAAAGTCTGGGCTGGCCTACTCGGTCAGTAAAACCAGGAAAATTAGATACAAGAAGAAACAAGGTCTCATTTCAGATCTGACCTGACCAAATCTGATCTGTGCACTTTGTGGTGTAATCCTAACCAATGTGTAAACTTTTGTTTTTATCATGTTGAAATACACTAGACCAGTGTTAAGCAGGAGCATAATCTGCTAACCAAGTGGAATCAAGGTGTTAAAATTCCACTGGAGTCTTCTGAGGCTCTTTTAATGGCTCTCTCCAGTGCTGTGCCTAATACCCCATTAACTTGCACTGCTCACAGTTTAATGCTGTTTCCTAGTGCAGTGTGTCATTTGCCTCAGCACCTCCTCACAATTGACAAGAAAAATTCACAAGGACACAGTGTTATTGCTGCAATGCATTAGTCTTAATTAGCAGTATAGGTAGTTCTTTTACCCAGCTATGCATGCTTTAATCACTTCTTATTTTAATGTATATTGCACAGATCATTACTGAAGAGAATACTTTTGCCATACAGTACACCAGTGTGTTTATATAACAGCAATACACAGTGTTATCTTTTTAAGGACAACTGAAATTGCAGAGTTTAAAGCTGATACTGAGTTTATGCAAAGTCTGTGTGTCACACATGCAAGGCACGCCTGATCTGGGGTCCGACAGCCCAAACCCCATGATTTGAGGAATTCTGAGACTCAAACGCCCTTGGCTAGGGAGAACACAAACAGACAGGTGAATTTATATATATAACCAAAACAGAAACCATTAATAAGACAGCTGAGTGGTGAACCAGAGTGCTGATCCACCCTGTTATGAATCCTGCCTTTGGAGAGGTGAGGTTTGTTTTGCATTTCAAGTTACAGATACAGATGAATTCCATTATGGCTTCCATGATATTGGCCTGGTTGGAGCCTAACCACAATGTCTATCTTCAATTTATCTGCTTGTGTTCAACCCTGCCTTTGGGATTCTCAGAGTTCAAGACACTTTGCTTTTAAAAATACAAAACATATTATTTTTCTCAGTCGCTTTGGTGCATTTCTCACATTACTATTGACATTTGCACACTATTAACAGTAAGTGCCTTTCTTAGAAAAATAGTACAAACTGCTTAACCTGGTTGATAACCTGCAAAAGCGTGTCACTTGCTCAAAATGGACGGTTCACTCCAGTAAAAGGTACAGTGTCATCAAAATAAAAGCCACCATTGTTTACGAACAAGATAATCAAATGGCTTTCTCGTGTTTTTGTAATGACTGTTCACTCGGTGTTTTCCAATGCAAAAAAAGGCAGATCGTGGTGGCACTACCTGAAAATTCTCAAAACATCACTTTACATTATTGGCACACCAATTTGAAATGTACAGTTAACTATACAGTATGCACACCGTACAGTACCTGTCACTATTGCACAAATGACTGTGATTTTGTGACTTTTTAGCTGCAAGTTTAAAATACAATGTAAAAAGTTATTGTCCCACTGTAAACTTTATGAATGAGACAGTGACAGTAATGCAGTGCAGATTGTTTAGTGCTGAATGACTGTCCAATATACATACCTGCTCTCCCCTCAAAATGTTTGAATAATTGAAATCACAGTGGTTCTCCTAACATTGGGTTGCCCCCTTTGACCAGCCATTGTGAGGCTGTAATTAACCACATGGTCCACAATTGTAGCCCTAATTTACATTTTTTTTCTCAATTCATTTGGTGCATTTCAGAATTAAAATTCTCATAACTGTTAGTTCAATCTCCACAAGATTTAGCCATTTGTGCACATCATAGTAGCATTTTCACATTCCTTCCAACAAATTGCAAATGCTTTTGGACATGCATGAATTACTCCTATGCATAAGTTTTAGAACATTATCATTTGCTTATGTCATGTAAGTCAAAATGAACTATAATTATGAATGCCAAATAGTAATTCCCTATTAAAGTAATGTCTCCTAAATTAAAAAAAAAAAATCTCTTAGGTGCACCTCCACTTTCATTGATGAGGAGCGTTTGAAGCATTAGTTGTAACCAATGATAAACCTAGATGTGCAAGAATGATTTACAATACTGTGTATGTTGTATGTTCCAATTCAGTTACAATATGGACTGTAATATTGTTTACAGTTGTGCATAGCTCTACCCAAAGGGTGTTTCTTATGTTTGTTGTAAATAGGTTTGTACTTTGCTTTTGCTGTGAGCAAATTAGAATTGCATAGAGCATTTGCAGTAAAAATGTGAAACATATATACATATTTGGTCTTGTTAGCCAAAGCTAAAGTTGTAAAGAATGGAATAAGATTTGTTTGACTCTATTGCAGTGTTGCAATGACAACTGCAATAGATATTTTTGTATGTAATTATTCATCTAATTAAATAAGGACTATTACTTTAATAGGGAATGGAAGATTTGGATTCATAGGGCATGGCATAAGTAAATGATAATGTTCTAAAACAGCAGAGCATTGTATGGAAGCAATTCATGTATGTCGAAAAGCATTTGCAATTTGTTGGAAGGAATGAGAAAAAGCTACTATGATGTGCACGAATGACTAAATCTTGTGGAGGTTGAACTAACAGTTATAAGAAGTTTAATTCTAAAGCAATTGAGAAAAACTGTAATCAGAAAACAAAACTGTTAGAACAGAGGACATATACGGCAAAATACATGCTTGAAAATTGTTCTTGTTAAATGCCTATGACTGGTACTGAAGCTCATAGCCACAACAATTCATCCTTTATGTGTTTTAAAGCATATAAAAACATCCCATTTTACTCCCTTTCATTCAGATTGAGGTCATAGGGGAGGGTTTCATTGCTATTCAGTGGGCACAGACAGAAGTACACCCTTGACAAGACGCCAGTCCATCACAGGATTCGGTAAACACCACTCAACATTCACATTGCAAACCCCACCTCTAATTTGAACCCAGGCCCTTTGAAACTGTCATTTGTCATTTCTTCTGAGCCACCAGAGCTGCTTACCTGTTTTATCCCATCAAAATACAAAGAATAAATAAGTACCTAATGCATGAACATTCTCTATACTCTGTGTATCCCATTGCTATTGCACTAACTAATTTTGGGCAGCCTAGCCTAGCAATTGTAATGATATCAAACTATAATATTAATATAATAATGCATGCTATTATATATATTAGTGGCATTGAGATCATATTACCCATTGTGATGGTCATTACCAAATAATCAGTCATAGTCTCTCACCTTTGAAGTCAGCACCTCTGAAGTCAAAATTATTTTATTTATTTCAATGTATTTATGTATATGTTATGATAAATAAATGTGCTACGGTTTATACTTAACTTATGGCAAAAAAGTAGAAGGATGCAGTAGTTCAGTATTATTAGTCTAAACAGCACATTACGAAAGTATTAAAAGAGGAAGTTGAATTTCAGAACCATATCTGATCAAGTTTTTTTACAAACTATATATATTTATATATATAGTTCTGAAATTCAACTTTCTCTTTTAATACTTTCGTAATGTGCTGTATATATATATATATATATATATATATATATACACACACACACACACACACACACACACACAGTGGTGTCTATGGTTCTGCATATTCAGTACATGACCAAAAATCATAGGACTTACACTCGCATAAGGTTAAACAACTAGACAATGAGACGAAATATTATAAGTGGTCATATATTTACGTAGGAAATGTGTGCAACATTACATATGGGCGAGGGGCAAAAGTATGTGACCCTTTGCTTTCAGTATCTGGTGTAACGACCTTGCGCAGCAATAACTGCAACATTTCCCCTAACTGATAAATAGTCCTGCACATCAGCTTGGAGACCAATTGTAGCCTATTCGCCCGTACAAAAGAGCTTAAACAGTGGCTATACTCACATGAACAGCTTCCATAACATTTCTATTAAATTAAGGTTGGGTCTTTAACCTGGTCATTCCAAGATTAATTTTATTCTACTTTAAACATTTTGTGGTAAAACAAATTATATGCTAATATTATTGTATTGTTTCATGACCCACTTTCTCTTGAGATTTGGTTAACACCCTGACATTTTCCCTTGGAATTTGCTGGTGTAATTCAGAATTCATTGTTCCATGAGTAATGGTAAGCCATCCAAGCCCAGATGCAGCCAAAACAGGCCCAAACCATGATATTCCCACCGTTATGTTTTACATTATATAAGTATCTTATGCTGCATTATCTTTTTTTTCTCCAGATATAACAGATATAATAAACCAATCTTGGTCTCATCCATCCATAAAATATTTTTCCAATAGCCTTCTTGATCGTCCATGTGCCCACATGACGGGTAGCAGTGTTTTTTTGGAAAGCTGAGGCTTTCACGGTGCTACCCTGCCATGCACACCATGGTTGTTCTGTTTTCTCGTGATGGTGGACTCACTATTTTGTGTTCTCACTATTTAATTGCGTTTAATTCACTCTTAGGACCTTAACTTTTGTTTTAGGTTTACATTTATGCAGGAAAATAGAATATTCAAAACTGATCACAAACTTTAAATTACCACTGTAATAACTGAGCACAATCATTAACTAGTGAAAATGTATGGCATAGTAGAATTCTGTGAAATTAAAGAGACATTGCATTAATTATTGTATACCAACAATGTGATTACAGTAATGAGCATTTCCATGTAAGTACATATGTCAGTTTTGTTATTTGGAAGTGAAAATGTGAATGTTGAATGTGAAACATGTCCTTTCATTTATAACCTCATTACAGGTAGTGAAAGAAAGAACTGAAGCCAGTAATTGAAAATGCAATTCAATATTCAAACGACATAGACCACATATCTCAAAAAAGTTTATATGAACAATATTACAAAGAAATGTATATGTACAACAATATATAATATTATGTTTAAAAGGGTATAAATATGCTTTTTTTTCTTTCAAAGCCAGGAGACTATATTAACAGTGCAAAAACAGCAGATATATATGCACTGCAAAAACTGCAGTGTATAGCAGAATAATTTTAACAGTATATAACTTAGCATTTCTATTGCAGAGTGATTGTGATAAATGAAATTATCTGAAAACCTAAAGCTCAAATAGACTAGGTAACCCTGTACAAAACATGCTTAAGGTCAGTTTGCATTATTGTGACCAGAATGATATTGATAAATGGTAAGTGTGATTTTGTCAGTTTTAAAGCTGCTCACCACAACACCCAAAGTAACAAATTAGAAGATCAAGAATACAAGGGTTAAAGATATCAATTTAGAAACAATACTGTCCTGGACTATAATGTCTGTGTATGGTGGGTTAATATATTTGTTTTTGTTAAAGTTTTGCATAATGATTTTTTTTCTGGAATGTTGTTGAAATGGTAAGCTAGTAGGTGAGATTATGATCAGTTACTGCTCTCTACTGATCTCGCTCTATCTGTGTCTTCCGCTGTGTGTTCTTCAACTGTGCGTGGTAAAGAATTCTCACCAAGAAGGTAGTATATCTGTCTTGAGCCTGGCAAGCATCTAGGCATTGATACCCGTTCACTTCCTTGGTAAGCCTTCCATAGACGACCATAGTATAGATCCTCTTTTATTTTCGCATATAGTTTTTTGGGATCAAAGCCAGAGGAAGTGAGCGAAGAATTGTGTAGTTCCTCATTTACCTCTTCTGTGTAGGTCTAAGATAACATATTATATAACATAAAATATTAGCTTTGCATGTAATAATTATTAAGTATAGTAGATTTAACATGTTATCAATTACAGATTCCATCTGTTACAGAGTCCGTCTGTTTCAATACATACTTTGTTAGCCCCAATCTAATGGTCAGGACTCCCACAGGACCAGCACACATCAGGTGTTATTTGGGTGGTGGATCATTCACTGATATGGTGGTGGTGTGTTAGTTTGTGTTTTCCTGGTATGATTGGATCAGATAAAACAGTGCTCTGGAGTTTTTACGTAGTGTTTACTCATTGTCCACTTTATTAGACTCATCTACCATATTGTATCACCTTGCAGATGTAAAGTCAAAGACAAGATTAAAAACATGTAAAATAAGAGACACTGTTTGTGTTAATAATCCTCCATTCCTCCATTCACAGAAAGCTGCCTACAGGATGCTGGTGGCTAAACATTTTAGGTATGTGGACTATTTTCTATAGTCTAGCAGTCATATTGTGGCTATAAAAAAAAACTCTAGCAGCCTGATCCACTCATACCAGCACAACACACACTAACACATCATCACCATGTCAGTGTCACTGTAACCACATCTGTGGTGGTTGTGTGGAGGCACTGACCATTGGAGAACAGTGTAAAGGTGTGTAGAGAAACAGATGGTCTACAGTCTTTAATAGCAAAAGTACAAAGTGCATATATGTGGTACTTGGAACTTCTAAAATGGATAGAGGTTCTGGAAACAAGGTATACCTAACAGTGATTAGTGCATGTTCATTTAAAATTTGTAGACTTTCCCCACATAAACATAAACAAATGTTATTAGGACAAAACCATAACAAACGCAAAATGTAAGTTTTCTCAAATCATCACACAAACCACAACTTTCTATATAAACTCTGATTGCAGCAAATTCAATAAGGCATAATGCATTTTTAAACCAGCTTCAGCCACCTCTCTGCCCATTGTTTTACTTTGTACTAATACATTTTTATATGTAGCTCGCATCAGTTAGGGTTTTTAGGTTAAAGTTAACTACTGTATTGATTACAATCTCTACCCTTGGGCTTTTCCATTACTTAATGGAAAAATGTCAGTGTGATCTATGCTCTGTAAGCATGCTGAGTGAGATAGTGGCCAATAAATCTTAACCACAGTGTACGTACAACTGAAAAAACAGGAAATTCATATACCGCTAGTTCTTTCATCTAAGGTCACTTTGAGACAAAAAAAAACATTGATTTAGATTTAAAAAAAAAAGAAAACGTACCATTTCTACAAAACATTTTGTAACTATCAAGTTGCAAAGTGAACAGTATTTGTATAAATGTACAGTTTTGTCTTATTGGAATTTGAGTTACTTTAAATTACAGATTCAATATAAAGACATTAATAAATGTCATTATGGTTGTTTTTCACTTTAGAAACTTTAGAATTATTCAAAATCAGAATAATTTATTTTTAACTTAATTACTTACCTCTGTAGGTGCTGCTGAGACTGTTTGATATACTTGCTGTATTTCAAGAATTTGTTTTCTAGGAAAATAATGTTATTATGAATAAGCAATTATAGATAGATATTATGTGCGTATGCATAGAAAACTTAAATTTAATAAATTTAATAAAACATATTCTAACAATCCTATTATATCGACAATTGTGTTATATAATTACAGGTATTACAGTATCACATTCTTATTACTATATGTGTATCACTAGATTAGTCATAATTGTCTCTTAAAAAGAATAAATGGTAGGAATACCTGCCACAGAAACTTCTCTTGCAAAGGTAGCTAAAGATTATTAAGATTAGGAGGGATAGAAAGGAGCCGACTGTCAGTGCTCCAAATTTACGAAATAAACCCAGTTTATGAACTTCTACCTGGCCTTCAGCTGCAAACACAACCACACACAGAAAGTTGTTGTTATACAAATGTGTAACTCGAATGTTTGTTGAGTAGTAGATGTATTAAGTGGTTTCTTAAATAATTAGCAATGGTGAATTGTGAAGGAAGGGTGTAGAAAATGATAATACCCTTTGCGATGCAATCTTTGAGCTCAGAACATTGGATCAGGCTGCCCGAAGGAAATGTCACAAACTGACAGCAGATTTTTACACTCTCATTTGATACCACTTCCTTTAGATGAAGGTCTGAAGAGACCAGAGGGAGTTGTGTACCCTTGATTTTTACTGTTTCAATGTGCTCAGTAGGAATATGGATGCCATAAGTGGGATGGAAGATGCCCAGTTGTGTTTGATTATTCCCTTCCATCATTATCCAGTTGATCTGTGTAAGACTCCCATCCCCATTGAGGACACAGGTGAAGACCAGATTATCTCCCTCCATTCTCACATTGATAGACACATTGCTGTTAGAGATGCCTATTAAAGGAAATACAAATGAGAAAGTCACAATAACAATTAAAAAAGACAAGGCTTTTCTTATTGAATAAAATAAATGTTGGCTATGGGTAAGGATGTTTTATGTATACAATGTTTTATGTGGGTGACATATTGCTAATAAGGGTACATGAAATAGCATTAATTGATGCTGTATTTCATGAGTAAGTGATCATTCATCCATACACCTAATACATCATGAATCTTATGCATACATTAATGCAGGATTAATATATGAATTAATGTAGTAATTGTGTAGAATATGTGCCATGAAAAATTAAGGCAGTTCTAAACCCAAACAGGGCTCCAGGCGGATACTAGATGTACATAATTAAGTACCCAGTAAGTGTATATACTATCTAAATGTAGTGTGTATATATATATATATATATATATATATATATAAATATATATATACGATAGATAGATAGATAGATAGATAGATAGATAGATAGTACATTGCAACCATAGATGTATAGAATGTATATAATTTTGTTCGGTGACATGTTGCTGATAATATTTCTTGGAAAAATTGATGAATGTCTAAAATGTAATTTTGCTATTTACTAATCAAAATTATATTCTGGCATTATTTGTGCACGCCTAGATAATTCAGTAATGTGTTCTGTATGGTTGTACCCGAAACAGTGTCCTTTTGACAAATACTTTCTTAGGCATCAATTTGTCTAAATCTCTTAACACTTGTTCAGACATTTTTAACAATGACTAGTTTGGGGCTTGCACATTAAGTCTTAATTGTAGTTCACTGTTATCTCATTTGTTTTGCTGACATTGAAAGAGAGGTTGTTGTCAGAATAACAAGAAACCAAAATTCGTATATTATCTTTGTAGACTGCCTTGACAGGAGACCTAGATGCCATCAGCAAACTTTAGGACAGTGTTTGATAATTCTGCTATGTTTAGCAACATAGCAGATTCCTGGGGAGCACCAGTGCTGATTGTGATGATGGATGAAAGATGGTTGCCTACCCTGACTGCTTGTGGCTTGCCTGTCAAGAAGTCCAGTATCTTCTTGCAGTTTCCCTTTTCAGGTGGCAGTGAGAGGGTAACACCATGGTATTCTTTCTTATGTCATTGTCTGTAATATTTGGAGATTGTTCCAAATGTATGATTGTTCCGTGGGTAGATTGGTCTGTGGTAGCCTAGTGGTTAAGGTACTGGCCTGTGGACCAGAAGGTCCAGGGTTCAAATCCCGTCTCTGCCAAGCTGCCACAGTTGGGTCCTTGCGCAAGACCCTTAACCCACCATTGCTTAGATTGTAAGACTGTATCAGTTGTAAGTCGCTATGGATAAGGGCATCTGCTAAATGCTGTAAATGTAAATGTAAATGTTCCACAAAGCCCTGATAGTGGAATTCCAATCTTTCCTTTGGGGACTCATTTTGTCTTTCTTTATGACTTTTTAAATATTATATCCTGATTTCAGGTCACCAAATTTGTACAACAGAGCATGTTCTTAGCATAGCGTACAAAGTTGTGGAACAACCTCACCCGAGCATTGATTGATTTGGTGACTGTTTCTATGTATTGATTGTCACCGTCTGCTGCCTTGTGGAACATCTGTCAATATGTGATCTCCATGCATCTTTATTATGCTAATAGTCTTTTCCATTGATGGACCACCTTAAAGTTAAGGCATCAGTTTATAAGTAGACTATAAGTACAATTATGTGGTTTACAGATTTACCAAAAGCTGGTCAGAGGAGGTCTTAAAAGCTGTTCTGTGTCATCATTGTGTTTCTTTGTATCATTATCATATTGTGTACATGGATTAGAGATTATATGATTTACATGATTTTACAGATTTTTCGCTGCAGAATTGTTGAATTTATTCAGATTTGGAAGAGTGGAAATGGATTTCTCTCGTCGGGTCCATAGTTAGATCAGGGCTCTCACATCACCCTTAACAACATTCACATTCTTATCCTTAAGCCATTATGTTGTTTTTTTTGGTAGTGTGTTTAATGTTGTTGTATTGATGGAAGGTGACCAGCCCAGTTTAAACTTTGTAGTAGAGTGCTGCAGGTTTTTACTCAGTAATTTGATTGTATATGGCATTATCCAATTCCCATTCAATCCTGATCAATTGCTTAGTTCCCCCCATTAAACCTGCCACAACCATGCTTCATATTATTTATGGTGTATTATGCTTTGTGTGGTTTTTATCACAGTGCTAGTATTTCTGTCCAAAAAGCTACATTTTGTTTTCAACTGAGCGTAAAACTCAGAGTGACACTCAGTAGAGGCCTCTTGACACTCTGCATAAAGGTCAGTATCAAGTTTGTCAAATTATTTGCTACATGTAAATATTGAAAGATCTCGTCCATAAAGTATTTGCTCCCTCCCCCTTAATCCTCATTGCTTGGTCATCCAGTTTGGAAGGACAGTTAAATGTATGTAAGGTGTGGTGGTGCTGTACAATTTTCACTTCGTAATAGTGCTCTGAATGTAAAGACTGCACTTATAAGGGGCAGTTAAAGCCTCTGAAAGCTTTTTCTATATTTCTACACTGCTCACAACATTAGGGGATATTTTATTTTAAAATATCCCATAATTTTTGTGAGCAGTGTACTTATTTCTATATCTCTACAGCTTTTTTCCCCAGATGTCATTTGAATGCTCATTTAAAACAATGGTAAATCAATTCCTCTTCCTTGGTAATCAGCTGGTTTTATTCTCAAGAAATTAAAATCTTTATAGTTGATGTTACATGAAACCAGATCAGAGCCTTGTGTGTGATCTGGTTGTAGCTGAGCAAATTTGTAGTTGTTGCTTTAAATGAATTGATCTCTTATCCAAAACAGGTATTTTACTAATAGTATTTTAATATTTTGTCTCAACTATTTAATGCTGTTTTATTTGATGTTTAGATCTTAAATGTATTAAATGAACAGGAAAATTTAATTTATTTAAATTTTAAGGGTGTATTGTGACAAATGAGGATTTGACAGGGTGTGGTGATTTTCAGTAGGAACTGTAAGCTCTGAGAACTAGAAGGTGCCCAAACTTTAGGAAATGAATGATTTTATGTTTATTTTTTATGTTTCTAGTGATGCATTAAAATTAACTGACATGTTATATTTCAGTTTGCTCCATGTAGAGGTTGTAAAACTTCTCTTTATTATAAAAATTAACAAAATATATAATTTCACTAAAACAGCTCAAGCATTTACAAAACAGAGCACATAAAAACATTCATAATACTTTTGCTAAAAAGAATAAAATATGAGAAAAAATAAACAAGATGGGGAACACTTATTTTAGACATATTAATAAATTTAATATATTTTAATATATTCAAACTATTTTATACAACATTTCTGAGATAATGTTTACACATTTGTATTATTGATAGACATATATAAATACTGTATATTGATCTATGCACTGTTATTTCTCCATTAGTACCATGCAGTTCACGCACGTTATTTGTTTCGCAAAGTTTATCCCTTTGTATGTTTTGATGTGTTGTACTTAAATTTTTATTGTTGTATGAAGTGAGGAAAACCAGATTTCTGGCTATGCCATAACAACTTTGAATGCCACTTTTTTTTACAAAGATGCCTGAATTTCCCCAGTATTTAGTATTTAATGAATCCATAATGTGGATGGTTTGATGTGCAAGGCGTTTTCAAAGCCCATATGGTTCCACTCTGAGTCACACTCCGATTATTACAATTTACTGCACACTAAATTTCTAATTACATACACAGTTGATTGTTTACGACCTATAGACATTCTTCACAGTATACGATTTGAAGAAATGTGTAATGATTAGCTGTGTGATTGTCTGTATGAATTTGATTAGGAAGATCAGATGACTGGTTAGTACACATGTAATCCAGAAATGATGTTCGATCTTAATATTTCATTCTTTTCACTAGTAAGTTGCATGGCCACAAAAGACACAACAATTTGACAAGTAATTTGGTGAAGTATTTTAAACAAATATTTAATGACTGGGTTTTAATTACTTATTTAAAAATCACCTCACAATTGACATGTATTATTTGGGCTTTCTTTCTCTAAAAGCATAATTTTAACTTTAAATATACTAATTTACAGTAGTTACCATAAGTAGTAATTATACAACAGTTGTTGGTTTAAAACACCAAGCATTTGCGTTACTCACCTGCTAGTAAAACGTAATTTCCATTGCATAAGTTTTCTAAATATTGTCAAGTATTAGACACTATACATCATACATGTTAATTTTTAAACAAATACTTGCCTTTATGACATGTGATAATGAATTACAATATTAGTATAGTAATACCTAGGCCCACATTTGAACACATAGATTTGTATGGTGATAGCAATAGTTTTCTCATAAATGGAGTCTTGTTTTGAAGAAGGATCTTGTTACATGTCGATATTTTCTAACTGTTTCCAATGGCAGCTGATAAAGTGAGCAAAGTCTGTACTGGAAAAGTGCTTAGAAACGGAAACATTTTATACAATTTATTCCCGTATTTGACGTTAGCACGTACCTGTTTGCAGGAAGGTAATGATGAAAAACACACAGAGAGAATTCTTGTTCATGGCTGCTTTTTCGCTGAAAAGCAGTATAACTGATTCCTCTTTACTCCCTTGCTGTGTACTATTTAATATTCTGTACCGCTTTGCATATATTAACTTTGTAAATTTGGCACCTTCATTTAAGGTTCCTCTACCGTTTGACTCTTTCGCTTTTGCTTACTTTCCACTGTCAGCTTTATCATAATTCAGAACGTCTTTAGAGGAAGGAAGTGATGGTGAGTGCGCTTTAGCATGTGGGAGTTTATAATCTCAGGCCTCATTACAAACCTAAAACTGTGCTACACTCACTGTAAGTTATACATTAACCCTCGGAATTAATTTGCTTTGATAACTTGCTCACTTTAAAATATATTTTTCAGTGAGTATCTCGTATGTTGTCAGTGGAGCCAGTGCATCTGCTGTTTCACAGAAAAAAGACTGTAAAAGGAGATCGAGATTTTAAAGTCCCTTTCACTATGAAAGTACAGTTGCTTTGGATTATTTATTTTGCATTGTTACTGTAATCTGATCCAATGTTCAACCCAATTATAATAATAGACAAACCATTTTGTCTAAACTGTTAACACACAAGCGATTATATTATCTCTTATATTATCTCTTGCATCATTGAACACTGATTAATTATTTGGAGTCAACATTTTTAAAATGTCTAGCTTCTGAACAAAGCAGCACAGCAGCAAAGTAGAATCTGAGACCATGCTGAGATCTTTGTATAAGCAGCCCTCTTCAGGCCACACAACAGTAGTTCAGTTGAGTAAAGGTTTGGTTTGGCCATTTAAAATGGTGTAGGCCTTTTGTATTGCTTGTTCCAGTAGGCTTTTCAAGTTTTTCTTAAAATGAACAAACAAAGTGAGATTTCAGCATATTCTAGAGATTTGGGGTTACGTTTCACTTTCAGAAATGTGTGCTGAAATGTTTGAATCATGAAAACTTCTAGAAAAAATAGAACAGCAGTGCATTTCCTCTGTTTATACAAGTAAGCTAATTGTCATGTGTGTGGTTCATCCAAGGTCTGCAAAATTTTTAGTTCAAGGGATAGTTAACATACAGTAAACTACACAGGAAATATACCTATACAGGAAATTTCTTGAGAATTGCAAACTGTACACAGATTTTGTGTGCCCTCTTTGGGGCTGCCTCAACAATCACACCTTATTTATCTTGTTTCATTACTTGGAAATCATGACTTCTGGAGAAGTCATTAGCCCAGAAATGCATGTTGCTCAACAAATCAATCCATAAATAGATCAATAAAATTAATCAGTGTTTTGTCTGAAAAAAACTGCTGCAGAAATAATGATGTTGTGTACCAGGTCATCTGGAGTAGCTTTAACTATAAACGCTAATAAATGTATACTAATGTTAAATTCATTATTCCTTTAGTGATTTTTATGAATCCCTTAATACATTTGAGACAATTTTTTATACTTTATAAGGGTTATTAGTTTAGGCACAATTAGTATAAGGGACTGTATAAAGTCACTGAAACAAACACTCCATCTGTTATCTATGCCAGTGCTCATGTCACCCACAGTCAGTAATCAGAGTCACTAAGTGTCTAAACCATCTAATAATAGTGACAATAGTGAGTCCTGAGTCCTGTTCAAACATCTTTTGTTGCCTGCTATTGATTTTTCTTAAAGGTAATTTATATTGCACTAAATCAACAGCCTAATAAATGGTCTATAACTACAAATGACCCGGAATATAACTTTTGTTTGTCAGTTATAATTAATGTAACACTAATTCTAAGTAATAAATCCCTGAACAGTGATAAACACAACTATGGTCTACTAACAGTCTTCTCTTTTGGTTGTGCATTTACATTCTTATATGAAGTTTTATTTGGCGTGACGTAGGCCATATGGAAAACTGAAATTAAACAAGCTGTCATTGTGGGATCAAGTCATAATCCTAGCCTACAATATGCCATCTGTTTTTCCCCCATATTGTTTTGGTTGCTGATTTATGTTTGTTTTACACCCATGTTTCTTTTCCAATCCCCAAAACTGATTTATTAAGGGCACGCTGACCTTTTGAACTCACAATGTAAATGTGTAAATTCAGTCAATCATGGCATATTATATTAAGTGTTTTCAATAACTGAAGTCTCCTGGTTGCATTTTAGTGCTATCTTCTATAGCCATATGATTTTATCTCTTATTTATACAAAAGACAATTTATCTTTAGCTTTATTTGCTTATTTTCTTTACTGTCTTCGGCTCCCTCTTCCATGTTTTACCACATTTCTGTCTTTTCTCCCATCCCCCATTGCCCATCTGTCTGTTCCAGAGAAGAGAAGGATACTGAGAGGCAGAAGAGCTCTATGTCGTGACTGCGGGCATATCACTATGCGGATGGTGTGACGTAGTGTTGAGCAAACACATTTCAGAGCAAATGAATGGATTTTGTGTATTTGAAACCTTTCAGTATTCTTCCTTTAACCTTGGCTGATGTGTCTTGGTTATAATGACAGGTAGACACGCAGCAATGCTTCACATGTATGTGGTTATAGGAACATTGCAAGGAACTCTTTTTAATACTTTGTAGATTTCTGCTTGCTTTTTGACATACACATAGCTGAATATTTATTGGTGTTGACGGGGATTTGTAATAAATGATTGTATTGTATTGTATGAATCTCTGTAAGTAGTATGCCGTTGCCTTTAGACATTTAGACACACACACTCACACTTACTCACATTTAGATCACCATATTTAGAAATAGAGAAGTTGATCTTCAAGAAAAAAGAGAAGCTGACCTTTAGACACATACAGCAAGTCATGTACTTGTAGATTTTGAGAGAAATCATCTAACAAGATAACAGTCCACAAAATGACTTTTGTATATCAAACAAAGACGTCTGGGAACTTCCATGGAATAAGGAGGGTGCTTACCACCCTCCTCATAATATATAGGAGAGAAACCTAAGGCGGTCATGCCAGAGTTATGATCGGGGCAGGGACATATAGGTAACTTTCGGGGCAGGAGAAACCCTCCTCGAAACATATGTGTGGCATGGAATGAAAATATAGAAGGCCATTGAACCAGAGGCAACTAGGAATTCTATGCTATGTAATGATATACACATGTCTTCATTGCTCTATCTCATGAGATATTAGAATAAATGTTTAATTATTGCTCCACATTAATCTGTCAGCCTTAGCAAACCCCACAACTGTGTTTTTTGTTCACATGTTAGAGTAGCAAATAGTAAATGAGGGAGATGGAATAGGGATTTAAGGAGGATAATATTCTTACATAACTCACTCTTAGCCTAGAACATCTCTTATACTGTTTTTTTCTCTCTTTATCTCTCTCTATCTCTCTCTCTCTCTCTCTCTCTCTCTCTCTTTAATGAATATACGGCTCACAAAAATAAGTAATAAATAAAAAATATATATATATCTTCATCTCTCAATTACATTTTAGAATTGTTTGTACAATTCTAATGAAATTGAGACTTTGTGTAAAACATTAATAAAAACAGAATACGATTATTTGCAAATACCTTTCAACCTGTATTCACTGAATACACTACAAAGACAAGATATTTAATGTTCAAACTGATCAACTTTATTGTTTTTTGCAAATATTCACTAATTTTGAATTTAATACCTGCAATGCGTTCCAAAAAAGTTGGGACAGGGGCGTGTTTGCCACTGTATTACATCACCTTTCCTTTTAACAAAACTCAATAAGCGAGGACTCTAATTGTTGAATCTTTGTAGGTGGAATTCTTTCCCAATATTTCTTGATGTACAACTTCAGTTGCTTAACAGTCTGGGGTCTCCATTGTTGTATTTTGCACTTCATAATGCACCACATATTTTCAATAGAAGACAGGTCTGGACTGCATGCAGGCCAGTCTAGTACCCGCACTCTTTTACTACGAAGACACACTGTTGTAACATGTGCAGAATGTGGCTTGGAATTGTCTTGCTGAGATAAATAGGGATGTTCCTGAAAAAGACCTTGCCTGGATGACAGCATATGTTGCTCCAAAACCTGTATGAACCTGAGGGATTGAAGGTCACAGGTATTCAATGTTGGTTTTCGGACGTGCTGCTTACTTGTAAAGATTTCTCCAAAGTATATGAATCTTTTGATTATATTATAGACTGTAGATGATGAAATCTCTAAATTCCTTGCAATTGCACAATGAGAAACGTTGTTCTTAAACTGTTGGACTTTTTGCTCGTGCAATTGTGTGGTGTGGTGTGGTGAACCTAATCCTATCCTTGCTTGTGAACGACTGAGTCATTTGGGGATGCTCCCTTTATGACTTTCTCAGTCTTTTGTTACCGTTGTCCGACCTCTTTTTACATTTACATTTACAGCATTTAGCAGACGCCCTTATCCAGAACGACTTACTGATACAGTCTTATATTTCAAGCAATGTTGGGTTAAGGGCCTTGCTTAAGGACCCAACTGTGGCAGCTTGGCGGAGGTGGGATTTGAACCCTGTACCATTAGGTCCAGAGTCCACTACCTAAACCGCTAGGCTACGACAGGCTCTTTTGGACCATGTTGCAGGCATCAAATTCCAAATAAGTTAATATTTTCAAAAAACAATCAAGTTTATCTATTTGAACATTAAATATCTTGTCTTTGTAGTGTATTCAATTGAACAGAAGGATTTGCAAATCATCGTATTCTGTTTTTTATCTATGTTTCACAAGATGTCCCAACTTTGGAATCCCATTGGAATTGCTGTTTTAAGTAGAAATAACTACGAAACCTTACTACTTGCACTAACCATGGAAACCATGATAAATAATATGGCTATAGTCAGTGTGCAGTAGTTATATATAGTGTACACAGCATGGTGTTGCTTTTTACACTGTATAAATTGAATGAGGTTACTACAATAAATCACATTTATTTCTATTTAGATTTACATTCATTTTTGGCTGAGCTCTTGTAATGATGACAGGAGAGTTGAACCACACCGTAAACTATTCCCAGCACAACCCAAAAAGTTTCAGTCAGATTAAGGTCAGGGTACTGTGGTGGACAATTTTGGACAATATTCAAAAGTTATTCATCACGCTCCCTGAACCACTCTTTTACAATCTGAGCCAAATGAATTTTGGCATTGTCATTCTGGAACATGTCCCACCCATCAGTAAAGAAAATAATCAATTAATAAGATAACCTGATCATTCAATACATTCAGCTGACTTCATTTAATTGCCACATAATTTTGCTGAGCCTAGACCTGACCAATTGAAGCAACCCTAGAATCAAATCAGCCTCCAGAGGCTTTTACAGTAAGTACTATGCATGATGGGTTAATAAAGTGTTTCTAAAGATTCAGTGTGAACAGCACAGTTCAGCAGGGTGTTTTGTAGTATTGGCCCCACTGTCGTGTTT
>JAUZSU010118498.1:0-18856 GCA_034780255.1 Parotocinclus maculicauda
GTCAAGCTTGTGTGTCTTGCATGGTGGGAATGTCATAGTTTGGGACTTCATGAGTGCTGCCGGATGTGGGGAGCTACAGTTCATTGAGGGAACCATGAATGCCAACATGTACTGTGACATACGGAAGCACAGCATAATCAACCTCCCTTCGGAAACTGGGCCACAGGGCAGTATTTCAACATGATAATAATCCCAAACACACCTCCAAGCTCGACCACTGCCTTGTTAAAGAAACTGAGGGTAAAGGTGCTGGACTGACCAAGCATATCTCCACCTTATTGAGCATGGAGGAGCACAAGGTCTCTAACATCCATCAGCTTTGTCATGGAAGAGTGAAAGAGAATTCCAGTGGTAACCTGTGAAGGTCTAGTGAACTCTATACCCAAGAGATTTAAGTGTCGCCATTTGAAAAAGTATAGTAAATTAGCTACAATAATGTGAGTGGTGTACTCACTTTTGTGAGATACTGTACACTGTATCTTCCGTCTCCCACTCACATATTATACGATCAGTACTGGGGTCCCTTTTCATATGATTCATATGGATGAGGTAGTTGGTGTCTGACAAATATGTATGTATATATATATATATGGGCTACAGTCTAAAATTTCGCAACTGACTAGTTGCGATGAAGCAGACCAACAATGGCGCTTGCAGCATATTCGCATACAGTGGGAAAGATTGACAAGCATAATGACAAATTGCCAGTAAATTAAACCCACTTCCATCCACGAGGCGGCGCAACAGCATACAATACGTCTACTTCGAGACCATGCCAAAATTACTGCGACGTTTCACCTGAAAAAGCCTTTATCTTTTCACTATTACGTAATTAGTTACTGTTTTTCGAATGGTGATTTTTGTATATTGCCTAATATTTCTGTATTCAGCCCAGTGATTATATATGACTTTATAACTAATGCATTTTTTTTTATCATAGAATTTAAAGGTTAAAACACACAATTACGTCTTTCAGCCTTTACCCCAAACATTTTTATATAATGATATAATTAATTTATCTATATAGATTTAGAAAAAAAAAACTTAAGCGTACTTTTTTCCTGGCCATGGTCAGGACCTATACCTGGAGATCAAGTTGTAAATAATTGTGTTCTCTGGACATGATACCAATCCACTGAAGGAAAGGGCAGGACCCACCGTTGACTGCTATTTCCTCCCTCAAAGATAATTGTATCCGCATTTGATTTTTAAAACATACTTAAAAATACTTAAAAATTAATGCATGGGGGATTAGATTTTATAAAGGCCCCTTCGAACCCCATAACAGTCTTGAACAGATTACAAGAACATTGCTAAAGTACATTTAAATTCATATTTATGTTTGTATATGTACATTGATAGTAAGGATAAAGGATAAACACACAAAGAAGCAACAATAGCATATTTCCTTGAGTTGAACTCTAATGCATCAGGAAAACAGTGTGTTTCCAGCATGTTTCATGAGGTTTAACTCCAGTGTCTGGTTGCTATAGCTGCTATAAGAGATGTTTATGTAAGTGATGAGAGGGAAACACTTTGGTTTCCTGTACCGCAGAAGTATCTGTGTAAACCTAATGAATGTGAAGCCTCTTTGATGTCATGGAAATGACACTTTTTTCAGGCAATAAAATATTGCAGTAAGGCATGGACCAAATATGGTTTCAGTTAAGTAGATACGTACAGCATTTAGACATTCATAATTTTAATATATTTAATAATATTATTAACTTTTATTATCATTGGCATCTAAGAAATATGGAAAGTCAACCTAGCACCTTCATGCAGGAATTGTGTCAAGCAAAATTCTGTCCTTTTTGAGACACTGGCACCAGACAATGCCATTGTGACATTGTGCACAGTCTCATGTGACATGTGACCTTTCGCAAATGTCAGTTATATGTCACGATTGAGGCTCAGAGCAGCTACCACCCCCTGTCTATCGCTAATCTTGAACATCCATAGAGTAAGGTAATTAGGCAACACAGAACTAATTTTATTCATTTTGTTGTCACAAAACTCAAAACATTTTAGTAAAAAACAGGTGTAGTAAAGCTTTGGAAAAACTGATTACATCTACGATATTTCACAGAATTAGTGAACTTAAAAAATAATTTCAATAGTAGAATAATAAATACATTTCTAAAGAATAAAAAATGTTTTACTGGCAAATGCTCCAAGCTAAAAAAAAGGTCACTCCGCTAAAAAATACATCCTATTAAAAGTCATTATGTTTAAAGTGTATATTAATAATAGTCGCTGTTTTGCATACAGTATGTATTACACACAGTCATTGCCTTCACAGTGTGTATTGATAATACAGTGGTCATTGTTATGTTTGCAGTGCGTTTTATTAATAGTCATTGTTATGTTTCGAATATGCTTTCCCATATGAACCTGCTGTTTACTTGAACAAGCATCTGCTTAGGTACCCACAATGAGTCAATAGAAAAGAAGTACTGCATTTTCAGCATAACCATTTTAGTTGGTGCTCACTTAGAAAATAACTGTTATTTACATAATACTGTTTTGGTGCTTCAAATAAACCTCATGAATAATTGTACAGGCCACAGTGCTAAAGTAGTAGGTAAACAGTCACAAAGTTCATTCATTGCAAATCAGAAACTAATATTGAGGTCATGAAAAGGTTAGTACCAGCTCTATGTGTGGATCCTAAAGACACTGTTGTTGTCAAGTAAGGTACAAAAAGTCCTCACATATTAGTCATATGCAATTATCCTCTGCACACCCCAGATTTGTCCAGGTAACAATCTGTTAACAATCGAGTTGTCCATCAGTCTATCATACAGTGACTCACTTCATTAAAAATGTATTACTAAGACAGTTTGTGGTTAAGTTAAAAGCTACTGTAATTCCACTCTAAGGTTTAGTGTGTTTAAAGTGTTGGAAGGGCTTGAGGTGAAACCTCTGACACATCATGTGTGAAGGAGTTCTTGTCCTCCACACAACAGGGAAAGAGTAGGTCACGACAACCAAACAACAACAGCACACCTTCGTATGTAGGCGCTCTGTATTACAGTAATCATTGTAAGGGTATTCCAGAAGGGAATTTCAGCAAACATTACAGTAGAATCTACAGAACAGAAGATGGAAATATGTTTTAAAACAAAATAGTAACCATATAAACAGTGAGTGCTAAATAAATCTACCCATACAGCGACCAGGTTTCCCTTTTTGTTAGAATATGGCAAGGATGTTGTACAGATATCTATAAAACTGCACATTAGTGAAATCTACAATTTAGACTCCCTTGTTCGATACCAGCTATCTAGCCTTCTATTTTCAGTGACTCACTACGTATTTTACTTGCTTATTTATAAACATACACTCACTTTATCATACATTCAAATGCAAGTACCGCATTCTTTTGTATCAACAGCTGTACTGTATGTGAAACATTGCAACCACATTTCTTTCCTCAGTCTGCTCAGTTCCATTTCTCTTCAGGAAACCAAAGCTGAAGAAAACCCTCAGGCATGTATGTCATTGCATGTGCGTTTTTTTCCTTTTCACTCTTAGTCTTACCCAGCTAGGTATGAGCTGTTCATTTTTTTACCCCTAAATTTTCCAGTTCCCATGGAACACTGCTTAGTGTAAATGTCACCACGGTATATTAGCAAAGCATGTGCTTTAACACCTTCAGAACGCCTTTTCTTTTCCTCTAACACAGCATAGAACATCTGTCTTGATCAACATGAGACTCAAATCACACCACATGCAGCAACAGTCTTCAGCAGGTATGTCTGATCCATTGTCCGTACAGCTGCTTTCAAGGTTTCTCTTCAGAATATATATAATAACTAAAACTGAATCATGCCAGTGTATTAGATAAATAAAAATATTAATTGAGTTTTAACACCAATAAAGCCATAGTTTCAAAAATGTTCCTAACGGTGTCAGTGGACACTGTCCATTTTAGCATTTTCATAAAATTTTATTGTGGATGTTTTTATATACATTATGTTTTCAACTGCTTTTTACTTACATTGTTTGTTACTTACGTTGTTACTTACATTGTTTATTATAACTAATTTTGTTGTAATTTTCCCCTAATTTAATTGTAATTGTATTTTTCATGTTAAAACACTTGTAAGTGAAAATCATTTAATCATAAACAGTTACACACTCTTATCCTTTTAGAAAATTAGAAAAGCAAAAAGCAACTTTGTATTAATAAAACAACTGTGTTTTAATAATAAAAACCTCTTGGGATGTCCTCTTTAGTTAAACACTGGTCATATGTTGCCAGTTACAATATTCTGCATTTGATCATCTTACTAAATGTGATGTATTAATATATAGTAACTGTTAATATGAATGTTTATTGTGTCCTCTTTAGGTCTGTGGCAGAGTCCACATTGCCTAAAACAGTGTAGTTTTAAAAGTAAACACTGCACTGGAGATTATTTGATGGAGCAGAAGAAGCCGAAGTCACGCAGGTTCCAGTCCTGCTTGTTATTTTGCATGAAGGTGAACATGGCCACAAACCTTATGCTTTTTCAGAACCATTTTAGAAATATTAGAATAATAAAATAATAATTACATAATCTTGTTGTAATATACAATACAGTGCAAAAGTATTAAGCCACCATGCCACCATTAGGTTTGTTTAGCAAAAGTACAATTACAATTTGTAGCTATTTAGCAGTTCAAGATTTCTATAGGCTACAAATATTTAGTGTGACCGCTCATTACACTTAGGCAATATCAGCATCTGACAGCTTCATAAGAATGTCAAGTGGACCCTCCTACAACAAAAGGAAGCTTGATCAGGAATGGCCTATTATAAAGGGTAGCAGCCAAGAAAAAACTTTTTTTGTGGTCACACTAAATCTGTTTACGAAAGCCACTTTGTTCTGAAAATTGTGGAGTATTTCAATTTTTTTGGACATATGTCCTGTATTTTCTGTTTGTATTTTAACAAAGAGACTGTATACGGGCATATGAGACTATATATAAAATTATATTTGGCCAATATGTTATAGCCAGAACAACAAATCTAATGGTAACTTAAGACTTTTCCACAGTACTGTATTTCTGTATGTTCAATGATATATCTTACAGTACATAAACCCCAAGACATTGTGACTTGGCACGGTCCAAATTCCCAAAGCCACCTTAGTGTGCTATAGTGTATTATCCATCTATAATGGAGCTACATTTTATTGGGTAGCAAGCAGAGGCAAGATAAACTGTTCCAAGATAACCACTAGCATTGTACGGCATCAGGTGGAACATAGGCAAATTAAGCTGGCATAACAGATCACTCTAATGCAGGTATAATGCTCAGGATGCGGTAGCATGTATCTAGCTCTCTCTTTGTTGTTGTGTTCAGGATCGACTAAAGATGGAGCAACGGTATCCAGAGAACACCAAGAGCAAACTAAAAGATCTTGCACTGAAGTGGTTCACTGAGACCCAGGCTCCTCTGATCCTACATGAGGGAAACTTTCCAGCATGGTTCCAGGGCTTCATCAGCAGAAAGTAAGAATCCCAAAGACACACGGCACCTGTGTATATAGGACAGATATCTTTTTTTTTTCTTATTGCAACATTCGCCAAGATGTTTACTAGGGTTTTACTGTATACTGTATGTATAGAATTTATAGAAAGTAACTGTAATTAAAGAAGTAAAAGTAACAATCTGTTATGTCAGAGGTACTTCAAAAAACCTGGTGTGAAATCATAATAAACACTTTCATCATAAAATATTTACTATTAAACTGTTTTAAACAGAGATGCAGAGGATCAATTAAAAGATAAAGATCTGGGCTGTTTCCTCATTCGTCTCAGTGATAAAGCCACTGGATACATCCTTTCATATAAGTGAGTCTTTCTCTTTACTGTATAACCATCTCACATTTAGGGAAACTTTTCAAATAAAACCAATTAACTGTCAAAATGCATTTAATTTCATTTGTCTCATTTGCTGTTTACGCTAAGTTTTGTAAAACCCATATATTGTTTTGGAAGGACAAAGATATTTACATTTCAAACAATGACTGTTTTCAGAGGACGGGATCGGTGTCGGCACTTTGTTATCAACCAGAATAAGGAAGGGCATTTTATGGTGACAGGAGACACAGAAATGCATGATACACTCACCAGCCTGGTTGAGTATTACAAAACAAGTCCAATTGAGCCATTTGGAGAATATCTAACAGTGTCTTGTTTCAAGGTACAGCATCTCACTCACCACGGCATTATATAGCCCAGTTTAAATCATAAGCCTAGACATCTGCTATAAGACATGTTTTAACATATTACTGTGTCCTTACTACCTAAAGGTTTTCATGTGCATATACACTGCTCACAAATGTTAGGGGATATTTCACTTTTTGTGAACTGTATATTTTAATCATGGTGAATGCTGTGGTATACAATTCCAAAATTGTCACTTATCTCTTGTGTCTCTTTTATAGGCATCTACAAGTGATCTATATGATGTGGTGCATTGCGAGCCAAAGAGGACCCCAGGAGTAAGTGTAGAGGCAATAAAAAAGATTTGGGACAAGCGAGCAGAACAGTCCCTTCAGTCTCAGCACTTTCCTGCTATGCCACCCAAGATTACAAGAAATACCCCGGTATGTCACAAATATTGCTCATTATGAAGGACCAAAAGGTTTCAAGTGTGTCATAAGTCATTACCACCGTACTTTTTTTTTTACCACTGTTACTTTTTATGTACACTACTAGCAAAAAGTTTCTTATACAGCAGAGCTAAATCACTAATTGTACATTTGATCAAACAAAAATGTATAGAATTCCAGGACCTATTAAGAATGTATATATAGGTGAGCTCTTAGATCATAAGGGGACTCTAATTATGATAGGCATATGTGTTCAAAGGGTTTAATTAAATCGAAATATAAAATACTTATAAAGGTTTTAGCACAACAAGCCGTGCACATCATCTAGGTCTTTATATATAAAATTATATATACTTTTTTCTTAGTATTTCTGCTTCATTCTGCATACATCTGCTTGTCAAAAGGGTGTTAATATTTGGGAAATCAAAATGTTTTGACTGGTAGTGTATCTTATATACAATACATTTAGTAAAAGACATTGCATTGATATGTATATATAAGTAATTCAACATTTCATAAAAAAACAATAATTGTGGATCATCGACAAATTGTACTGCCTATAAATAAAATATTAAATATCTTGTACCATAACTAATTAGTTATATTAATGTACATACAATCTATAAAGAATATATTAACATGAGAGCGTGCTACTATTTATGTATATAACCTAATATATTAAGTACAAGATACTTAATTTATGATCATGATTTCCTTGCATAGGTACAGGGAGTCCCTCCAGTTCCAAAAAGAGGACAAGTAAAAGATTTCCCACTAAAGACAGGCTCCCTGGAAGAACAAGGCAGTTTTGAGAGAAATATCCTGTATGCCCAGTTGGAAAAGCTTAGGCCTAAGGACAGACCAAAATCCCCTATTGAAAGCAGCAACACTGAAGCAGCACCATACTCTGGCCCACAGAAACCCAGAGACAATGACAGGCCTGATCCCAGTACAGGGACTGTTTATTCAGAACTTAGCCTGTCTAACTACAGGAGTAAATCTCTACCAGTACTGGATGATTCCTCAAGGGAAGAGCGGTCGTACAGGCTAAGCACACCTTCACCGAGTCCACTTCAGCTGTCCCCTAACATTCAGAATGTGAAATCCAAGAATCTCAGCAACCCAGTGACACCATGTCACAGTCTGGATAAGCTCGGTCATGAGTCCTTTTATCAGCTGGCTGGCCAATCTGCCAATCCAAGAGACATGAAGAAGCCACACAATACTTGTGTTACTTATGCTGAAGTTCCTTTTGAGCCTGTGCAAACCCGATTTCACATGGAGAATACTTATGAACAGATTCCTGAACCAAGACATGCAAATGCAAGTGCTGCACATGGGAACACTTATGAGACACTAGAAGATGTTAAAACAAGGCCAGGTGATTCTGGATGGGGCGTGAAGGTAAGTGAATGACTAAAATATTCACATAGGACTGACACACATGCATATGCCTACTTACATAAACTTATGATTTTTATGGACATTGACAATATAATGTTTTTACAGTGCAATAAGCATAATTCAGTACACAATAAACAGTGTTTAAAACTGTGACATGCTCACCTTTTAGTATTTACATTTGCATGATGGTTAGGATAATCATTAGCTTAAGCACTGTGTAATATTTAACATTGCTTTCTGCAGGGTGACAAATGGAAATGGCTGTTCCCTGAACACCGGAAGAAATAATTGTGCCTTCTGCTTCTGTATCTGCTGTCACACATAAACACACAAAACAAAAGATTTACACTAAACGGAAAAAACATGGAAATTATTTACTTTATTTATGTCAAGGGTATTGTTTATATGATATGTTTTTATGGTTAAATACTTGTGTACTAAACTGACTTTTTAACTGTGTGAAATTATTGTTTGTTTGGTTTTGTGCATGTTTTTTTTTGTTCTTGGTATTTATTAAATTAATACTTAATAATAAAAAATACTTTTTGTGTAAATGGACAATAATGAGTGTAGAAACAAGAAGGTATACTTTTCAGGGGAATTGTGAGTGTAAATATAAGAAATACCAAACATCCCTATAAGAGCAGTGAAAAGAAAACAGCAATATTTAGATTACTGTGTCAGTCCTCTTACACATCTGTTACTCATGGAACATATTGGTCGCTGGTTATTGGTTGTTGCTGTTGTCATTGATGTGATGCTCAGCCACTAACCATATGACATCCAATATCGCAAGCCCATCCTGCTATTTAAATCCCGTTGCAGTTTCATGCAAATTTGTGTTTACTACTCATCCACATGGGCTCTCTCTCTCTTTCGCTCACACACAAGCACACACAGGTATGCACTAACTGCTGTACTCTGTAAACCTGGGGAATATGTAACGTGAACATGACTACAGTGACTTTGCGAACTATAGAACTGACAGTGTATATGGCCCTTTTCAGTCGTTATTTGGAGATATTGTCTCATGTCGTACACATACTTTATAATTTTTCCTTACTGATATATGACTAATTTTCACCATTCATATTTGAAGCCCATTGAAACAAAAGGCCATGGAAGACTTTGAAAAAGAATTTAAACACTCAAGGACATAAAAGTAATAAAAGTGATCAGAGTCAAAATATCAGTATTTTTGATCCTTGGTTTTGTAAAAAAAAATTTAATTTTATTTTTTAAATAATAAATGTAAAATAATTTTTATGACATTTTTCTATAGAACTTACTTCCATGAATAAATGTAGTTTCGATTTTTCCCATGCTTTACGATGAAGTTAGGCTAAAAAACCCATCTTTATCAATTATTCTGGAAGACTCCATGTCTTCTGACTAAAATAGATCAACACCTAAAAAAAACCCTAAACTTCCAATAGTTTTATCAAATTATTGCACTTTGAATACAATGTAAATTGGATTATGTATAACAGAACAAAATATAAAACGTGCGCTGAGAGGTGGTCCAGACTGTCAGTGTGATTCATGTGGAGGTGGGGAGGAACCCTGCTTACCGATAGCTCACCACTCTCATTACCATGAATACTTTAGCTAGTGGGCTACAGCTAACTACAGATCTCCTCATGGAATATACTGTCTGCACAGACAACATTTGATTAGAATCATGTTACTATTGGAACATGTGTTTCACAGAATAGTGCAGAACAATTATGAGCCCTATGGTTCTCCATGTTCCACCGTCCTCTTGAATTGCGTGTCTTCAGGATGCTCCGTTACAAAATGTCATTGAACCTGAGTGAAAATTGAATCACTAAATGAGGGTGGAATCTATTATGTAAGTGTCTGCTGAGTTTGTTGAGTAAGATGGATCAGAAACTTCCGAAGTTATATGGCTCACAAATAAGCTTTGTTTTCTTATAAGCCTTTACAAAAAAAATGAAATGATATACAGTACAAGTCCGATTTAGTTTGCTTCAATTTCAGTTAAGTCATATGCTTAAACTTGAAGAAGTATGCATACACAGTACTGAAACATGCTATTCTTACACCATATGTTTACATTATTGTTTAGCCTACTTGAAATATATTGTCATCACTTTAAATATACAAGTGTAAGTCTGCAACTTATTTGGTAATTAATACAATTTAGTATATTTCTCGTTCTTTGCAACACTGTTTACTGTATGTCTTCTCACACGGTGTATTAAGCTATCAAGCTATATAATCTCAATCACTGTGATTACGAATACAGTTAAATATCTTTGTTATTGCAATATACTAATGAAGTTAGTAGCCACTCAGCCACTCGGATTCAACTTTCCTCTGGTATGGTGATGTTTATCAATTAAAGAATTGTGTTTTGGTTCCTGGCTTATGGTTATGGTTATTACCATTTATGGTTAACTTTATTTCAGTTGTGTGTCTAATAGGACTTAAGAACTTCATATTGCTCTGTACACATGTTCTGAATATGTGTTTCATGGTCCCTGATTTACTCATGATAAGTTCACAAGCATCAATGTTCCTAGTGGTGGGGTCTGGGTCAGGTGGATATGACACCAACCACGTAGAGCACCTACATTACACATGATTTCATGTAATGAAAAAATTCTGTGTGAGAATTTAATTTACTGTTTAAAATACTGTTTTATGTTATACTATTTTTAGTGTGCTTCATAACACTAAATAACATACATTATGCTTTCTGCAATAAAATTCTTCATCATTTTCATGATAATATGAAGGGGAATATAAGCAACTGCTGCCTTTTACATCTATGCATAATGTTGGAATATCAGATTGTCATTAGCAAAGTAGGCGATAGTATATTATAATATTACTTTGTTCTGAAAGATGACTAATAGTATATCGTAAGAACATCAATCACTTTGGTCATTTGCTTAACAAATTTTTTTTGTCCCGTTCAGTTGAACATTTCAAATTCTGTGTATTTGATATGTTACTAAATATGTATTGAAACAAGGTGAGGTTAGCTTAAGCTCATTATACAATTATAAAAGTTCATTATTATTATTATTATTATTATTATTATTATTATTATTATTATTATTAATATTATTTATTGTTTTAAGTTAAAAGAGATAAATCATTCTTAATTTCAAAAATACAAAAAAATCTATAAAAGTCCAGTATGGAAATTGGAAATAAATTTGTAAAAAATAGATAAACACAGTCTTACATTTAGTTCCACTTTTACTTCACTGCAAACAGTAGGATCTCAAGATATTTCATGTCTTGTCTGGTCAATTGCATTTCATTTGTTAGTATACTGTACATATATTTCTGTATTTCAGGTCTGCATCACATTCCAAACAAATTTGGAATGGTAAATAATTGACCAATTTCTAATGTTGTCATTCTTTCTTTTTTACAACACTTAAAATACAATTGGCACCAATATCAAGCAATTGTTTCAGGCATTATTTTTTTCCCTTTTCTTCCACCAAACACATCTTAAGGCATACACAAATTCTCCACAACTTTCTCTATTGGGGCCAGATCAGGTCTTCAGACAGACCAGTCCAGTATCTGTACCCTCTTCTTTGTAACGTGTCCAGCATATTGTATTGCATTGCCCTGATGCAACATGCATGGACATCCCTGAAAAACATGTTTGTTCATACTCTGTGCAATGAAATAAAATTCAATTCAAGACATACTGCATTTTATGAATTTCTATTTTTCATACTGCCCAACATTTTCTCATTTGGGGTTGTAATGTTATTCAAGACTGATATGCTGGTGAAAACATAAACAAGATAATAGACGATTAAGTCTATTCGGCATAGCTCAGTATAATTTTACCAACTATAGGGTAAATTTAACAACTATTTAACAACATGTGGAAATGGTCATTAAGTTTCTGGTTATTACAAATCTGTATAAATAATCTTGTAGAGTATTTTAAATACTTTAGTATAACAAACAATAATTACATCTGCATATATGTGTAAGGAAATATTTGTTGCCTTTCTATATCTTTACCCTATCAATGCTTTATGATTTGCACAGTTAGGTATTTGCTCATTAGGCAACTAATGCCTGATAACATCTACATGTAAAGCAGATATTAAAGCTGCCAGCAGTTTTTAAGGAGGCAGAACACGGCAAAGCACTAAAGCACAAACATGCAATGAGGGTGATCAACCCATACATATACATACTAGTATGATAAATTAGAGCACTGCAAAATAAATATTTCTTTATTGTCAATTGAGCTTTGATGTGCTGTTCTCACTGAATGAAATGCTGTATTGGTAATTCACATATTGCATAGTAACTCTGAGCTTTCAGTACTGCACATGCATTTGGGTATTTGTAGTGGTTGCCTAGGCCAGAAAGAATGAGCTTGAACTAATCATTCCGATTTGACCCTTCCTACATCACATGCAGACTCTTTAGACTACACTGCTCACACAAATTTTTTTCATTATTGAATATTTCATTTTTTTATATTTATAATATTAAACACTAGCATTAAAATCACTAGTACTATGTTGTTGAGTGCACAGACCAGCATAAATTGCTACATCAAAAAACTGTACATGTATGCTAACTACATATCATCTGGCTGCACTTACAAATGTGGTCAATCAATCAGCCCCAAAACATGCTACATAGTAGTATTTTAAACTGCACTATGTTACCAAATCAGTTTACTGATGAGTATTCCCCAGCCAATTTGTAATTACTCATATACATCTGTACAGAATTTACACAGTGTAAAGTATTTTTTTCCTCAATTAGCCCATTGTACTCTACTATTACATAGATAAGTGTAAATATGCACACATTGTAGTTGACTTTTAACTTCATATAATGTATCCCCCATTAACCATCACTAAATAATATAGTCCAAGATATGTACACATATCTAGACATATGGGTTTAGAGGGCAGTGAGCTGGGTTTAGAGTTAAAAAAGTCAAAAGGGTTAGGTGGAAAAACTCAAAAGTTCCTTCTAGAATTGGTTTAAACGTTGTATAAATAGTTTACAGGTGTAGCAGAGTAATTTAAAACTGGACTGGGAGATCTATTATGTATCACTGTGTAACATAAAATGCAGTTTAGCAAGTGTGTGAATATTACATGCTATTTAGTAGCCGAGTGTTTTAGTATTACATTCTGTACATGTGTCAATATTACACATGTGATTTTTATCAGATAACCTGACCATAATATTTTAAAACCTGACGTGTTACAGCACATGGCTGGCAATGAAACCTTTTCTAAACAATAAAACTATTTGTGGCAAACAATAGAGTCTGTAGACCTGTATTAATATATTATATTTTAGGCTACCTTACAGAAGAAATAAACAATTACAAACTGGTAACTTAAAATAATAAGAGACAAAATAAAACCTAACCTGTTTTCATTCCCAGTTTCCCTAAGCATTTCATGGTCAACTTGTTGTTAAATCATCTGAAAGTTATAACAATTTGTCATAATTCATGCAATGTAAATGACAGCCTGCACATCTCCGGAGGCTATTTTTTGAGCCAGAGTGGCTCAGTTGGTAGAACACTGGTTCTTGATACTGATCTTTTCTGTCATCAACATACATTTATTAATGTCCCTTTCTGCAGTATCCACAGTAATGTAGAGTAAAAGAAAGAATGTTTGTAGTGTTTCCTGCTGCTGATTATAGGAATTCTTACAAAGAATGCTCTGAATCACTGAGAGGGGGTTGAGTGAGCACTGGCTTATTCCCATTTAAAGAAACAGGCATCCAAACTGGTTGTTCTAAACAGGTCTGTTTAGATTAGATGAAAATTGGGGTGTACATGCCCCTGTGCAAAGCATAAAAAATGGGAAATGTGTTCAAATGAGAATAATATGTACAGCAATCATGTCCAATGAAAGGATTGCAAATTTAATACAATGTTACTTACTGATCTTAAATATTAATTGAACATTACAACTGTCGATCACATAATTTGCTTGTTACATGTCATAGCCTTACCCTAAATGATATGTGACCATAAGTGAACATGAAAGACATGGAAACACTGAATGAATGAGGGTGGAATATATTTCGCAAGTGTCAGTTGACAGAGCAAGATATAGATGGCAAGAAGCTGAGTGGTTTTGATAAGTCACACATAGATTCCATATGCAGGTTTTTAAAATATATCTGTATTATTTTTTATACCAAAAGTTATTCATTACTTTTTCATGTTTGTAAATAAAAGTTCAATTACACACTTTTTATATTGAATCTTTCCATTAATGAAAATATGTCAGTATTGTTTCCCAATAAGGAAATGAAACCATGATGATTTATAGAAATTCAAGTTAATCATTGATTAATACACTTCACCCTATTAGACTTTGCTGTGCTAAATGATTGAAGATACATCCTGATACTAATTGAGCCTTTTGCAGCCTTCTTGTTGTATATGTTTAACATTATTTGCTAATGCCAGTTTGTCTAGTATTGTTATTTTTTGCTTCTATAACACATGCAAGATCATCATGTTGTGTGGCTATAGCTCATTTTTATTAGGCAACCAGCAGCCATTGTACCCATATTGTCCTAACATTTCAAGCAGTTAAACAGGAAACGTGCGCCGTCACACAAAATGCTACAGTTTAAATAGTAAAGAGTTATGGTAAGACTAGAGCTAGAATTTACCACACTTGTATTTGTGTATTTGTAAGTGCAGACCTAGTCCTCAACCACAAAAGTATGTGGAATGATTATGGAACTGTAAAGTGGCAAAGTACTAAGAGCTCTGGACTGAAGTTATGAGAGCAAATATATTTGATGTGATACAATGTTAATCAAAATGCAAAGTACTTCCTCTTTATATGAGCTACTTTCCATTTCTCACTTTACAGTTTACTGGTAGAGTGCAATATATCTGAGTGGTCTGCATTTTGATTGGATTGTATTAAATTTTGAAATGGATTCAGTATTCATTAAATGCGAAGATTTTCCCTAAAGAAATATTTTTCCTATTTGGCTGTCGTCATGTCACCATGTCAGTGCATTGTGCTTCACACTGTTCCACTTTAACAGCAGTATTTGACATTCCTTACTATATTCTAAGTGTATTATGTATGCATAGTCACCATTTCCATCTCCCAGATAGAGATTAAATCAGACTGACACATCAGTGGCACCATATGAGCAAACAAGCAGCTATGCGTGAATAAAAATGCATGCAAATGATCAGTGAGCAGGAAGGATTATCAGACAGTACAAAACAAAGAACCACTGTCTATGTTTCCTTGTCTGTATTTGGACCTGACTTTAAAATGCGTGATAGGAAATATTAAAGTTATTTTGTGTATTCTTGATAGCAGCAAACAGAGAACAAGACAAAAATAACTCCACTGACCAAGACACGATGACAGCATATGCCTATTTATCAAATGCTGCAAGGTCTGAGTGCTATTGAGCTCCTACAACATTATGCAGCTTGCCAAACTGCCAACCGGGACCTGGACCCACAATGGTCAAATTGGATTGATTCAGCACACACCAACCATTGTATGTAAGAAATAGATGCTGATGCCCTCATTTGCACCAGGGGCCAAAAAATCAATGCACTAATGGCTACTTTACAGTCCAGCAGGCAGAGGCTGTATCAGACTTGAACAGAAGTCCTTCTATTAGGGGATCTAAATCAGCAGCTGCTCTGGCTGAGGAGTGCAATTAATGAAGCCGCATCATCAGCATTTACATCCCCCCACAGATTTTAACACAGGCCCCATAAAGGGAGCTGGTGGTAAATGCAGTAGGAATTAACTGCATATTAACACGGGCTGCCTTTCTCTAACAACTGCACACTGCTGCATACTGACTTTAAAATGGTTCTTCAAGCTATATATGCCTGGAAATTATGAATTACATAAGTTAGGAGTTTCTAAAGTACTTCTAGCTTTAACAGTCAAATACAATTTCAGTTCTATAATCTCAGAGTAAAATATACTCTAACAAATAATTTCTGACACTGATTGAAATATAAGTTATATTTCTATGATTTACTTGTTGTTGAAAATACATTACTGGCCATCAAACACCAAAACACTATAAACTGAAGTGCCTAACAATAGCACCACCTGGAGCAGATGTACACACATAGCACATGTTTAATGACACCACCTACACATTTTGTCTTTTTTCTGGCCTTTTCCACCATCAAAGCTGAATATAATCAAGTATACCAAGCATACATGTGCTTTATTTCAAACCACTTTCAGTTCAGTTCTCTCGCAAAAAAAAGAATAGGAAGCATAAAGCTTCTATAAATCCTCAGTCCAGCTATGGCCAAGGACAGTTATGTGTGCATCTCTGGGCTCAGATTTACCACACTCCAGTGTGTGAATATAGTAATGCTGCTGGGTGCTGAGGCAGCACTGCTCCAAATGATCTCATTCAACTTAAGAAGTCATCACATGCTATACAACAGGAGGGGCAGAGGAATAATAACAGCTTGATACTAAGAAGGCCAGCTGCTGTTAGCTGTGGGAGCTAAGGGCAGGAGTACTGCAAAAGGGTTAGATAGAGATGATTCCAAGGTCCCTATACAGGCAGGGGGCCCCAACTGGACCCTAAGGATGACATACTGCTCTGAAATTGGCAGAAGGCTCAGTATCTTAACCTAAAATGTGTCCCCTGGCTGTGGGTTTAGGCTCAGAGATAAAAAAAAATTATCTGTGGCTTGTGACTGAATTTTATTTTTTGTGTGTAGTCATTTCGCAGTGGAACTAAATCAGTACAATAATTTTTCACTTTGCACATAATATACACTATATTACACAGTACGACAAATAATATATATGATAATAGACCTATGTATTTGCAATTAATACATTAAGATGCTACTTTTTATGTAATGTGGTAATGTAACAGAAAATTTTATTTTCACAGTTACTAATAAAATCAACATTACTTACAGCACTCATATTTTCTATGAGTACTATAGAAAATATTACACTGCTCACAAAAATTAGGGGATATTTTATTTTTGTGTGTAGTATATTTTAATAGCCAAAACATCAAAGATTTCATTAGCAATTTTCTGCATAATTTCTGTATCAAATAAGATCTTGCCATAGCTGACTGCACAGATTGTCATGTGACTGTTAATGTGATGAGCAAGTAAAGTTTAACATTGTTTTGACCTGTATGTGTGGACGTATAATCACTCAGCTTAATCAATAAGATTTAATCAAAATTTTCTCAGCCTTATCATTGATATATTTTTATGTTATGTGTGGTAAAAAAGGATTAAATGTGAAACCATCACATAGTTTAATTCACACTACGTGTATTAAACATTTATTTAATATGGTTGTAGTGTTTTGCCACAAGTACTTAACAGACACAGTGCATGTGGTTTAAACATAATAATCCCAGATTTTAGCTATTTGTAGCTACAAAGACTATCAATATTGAGTATAAAAACTTTACTGGAACCCTCCACTTGTGTCTGGGCTAAGCCCTCAATCACCTAAAACCCAAAAAATGCCTTGCCTATAAATGTACTACACTATTTTTATTATCAGTATTATACTAGCCAGAATCATTACCCACTAACAATCACCATATTATCTGTTATCCCAGACAAAACCTTCTCTTGTTGATGGTCTTGAATAATGTTCAGTTATTTTCACACAAGTAACCTTAAAGTAAATATTAATGATTTTACGGAACTGGAGGGCGGACCCAAGGATGCGGGATGGGGGAACGACCGATGTCAAAAAACGAAGGGAAACATTAAAGGTGGAGCAAAAGGCTCCACGGTGTACCAAAAATTAAAATGGAAACACACGACCAGGCGATGTCCCAAGAAGGGATATCTCCTGATAAACGCGCTGACGATTCGGCCGCGTGGGGCGCTGAGTCGTCGGAAAAGTGCGAGAAGTGGCGGCGTTAGGCCGTGTCCCGAATCGAGAAAGGCTAAACAGCTCCGAAACGCCAGAGGGAGAGCATGAGCTTGAGCGCGAAAGCGTGAGAAAAAGCCGTGTCGGGGCGCGTCCAAAATAAAGTGGCCAACCGAGCGGAGTGACGCTATGTGGCGTGCGGGAGGGAGGCGGAGCCTTCGGGAAACCCTGATAAGTCCCTAACAAGTTACCTCAAGGGTACACGGGCCAGTATAAAAGATTGCTGTCACGCAGTGCAAACCAAGCAGAAGTCAAGCATACTGTGACGACGTGGCAACAAACAGCACTGAGGCTTGTGCTTAAGTAACGAGAGCCCCAGGTGTTCGTCATCACGTCGTCATTTAGATGTTGCATATAAGCCACCTCACCGATTGCTCTGTAACGGCACTCTGTGGGGACGGTGACTCGCACGGGAGCGTAAGGTAGGTCTCCTAATAAATGAGGTAACAATTTCCAGGAAATAAAGTAATCCCATCTCAATTTTAGTTATGTAATGAGTACTCAGTTATGGATTACCTTTTTTGAGTAACTACCCCATCTCTAATTATAGGTCATATACACTGCTCATACAAATAAGGGGGTATTTCATGTTTTTGTATTATCGTTGTTACACATGACTTTTGTGAAGAGTACATTGTATATTGGCTATAAGCAATACCCTACTAGATTAGCTACAGATCAAAACACATGATCACATTCTAGAAAAAGGTTTTAAAGAATCAGTCAATATCAGTGGCGGATGCTGGTCTTTCAAGGAGGGGAAGCTAAATTTCGGCCTACATCATAAAATTATTCACTCATTTTGCTGTCAATCAAAAAGGGATTCAGGCTTAGACAGATCATCCAATCATCATGCAGAAGCTGAGTGTCCGGGCCAGCCGAGGCCAGCCCACTGCCCCATAGACCCCC
>JAUZSU010118509.1:0-18855 GCA_034780255.1 Parotocinclus maculicauda
TCGTCGGGGGCCGAGCGTAAGCTTAAGGATGTGTGAAGCAACTGCTTTGGGGCGCGTCCCAAATCGGGCGATGCAGAGTGCCTCCGAAGCGCCAGGGGGCGAGCATGAGCATGAGTGCGCAACGAGCTTGAGAAAGAGCCGCGTCAGGTCACGTCCTGATCGGAGCGGTGCAGCTGAGCGGAGTTGAACTCGGGAGGGAGCCGGCAGGAGGCTAAGCCTCGGGAAACCCTTGATCTGTCCCTAACCGACTGATTACCTCAAGGGTTTCCCCCTTACCCATCCGTCGGCTCTAAAAGCCCCGGGATGTTACCGTCTGTCTGGAAATGATCGCTGGCGTTTTAGTAACGCGAAGAGCGAGCGAGAGACCAAACGTTTTGTGATGACAAGTCTTATGTCTAACTACAATCCTGTGTAAATAGGAATGCTTTTAGTTTACATTTGAACATTGGAAGTGTGTCTGAATCCTGAACTAAAGTAGGAAGTTTATTCAATGGTTTCTAATCTCATTAAATTTTCTTAAAGTTTAACTACAGTATCCAGTAAGTAAAGCATTACAGTTATTCAACATTGAGGTTCTAAACTTATGAACCAGTTTCTCAGCATCTATAAAAGAGAGAATATTTCTACGTTTAGTAATATTATGTGACTTATATAAAAAAGCAATTCTTATAATGTTACTAATGTACACATCAAAGGAGAGAGCTGAACTAAATGTGACTCTTAAATAAAAAAAATGGACTTTGTGCTAGATTTAGGGTAAATGTAGCCAAGAATCTACAGCACAACCATGGAGCTCTATAAGGCTCCCTATAACGTCTGGCACTCTGACCCCCGGGATGCATGGAACTCTATCTGTGGGAGTTCCTAAAGGGGGAGCTAATTTCACGTGTTAAAATTGAGTCACCAGAGTTGAACTGGCTGCTCAGTGGTTTCACCAAACCTGTGTGGCTGAACCATCACCCATCTGTCCTGCTGTGAGGGCACTGCCAGAGTATCTGCACTAACTATATAAAAGATATTAAAATTACAAGAATATGAATTGAAATATCACTACACATTTACACAACTTTGATGGGCACAACAAGACTAGACAAATTAGGAAAAGGATACAAACACAGCAGATTAATACAGGAGGAATCTTGTTTTTTTATTGTTTATTCTTTTGTATCCGTTACATCTACATTGTCAGCTTGGTGGCGTAGCGGTTAGCACGATGGACTCACAGTTAGAAGGTCCTAGGTTCAATCCCCAGGTGGTTTGGCCTGGGTCCTTTCTGTGTGGAGTTTGCATGTTCTCCCCAAGGTTTTTTATCAGGGTCTCCAGTTTTCTCCCACGTTCCAAAGACATGCGCATTAGGTTAATTGGTGTCTTTAAAAGTGGCCCTTAAAGTGTGACTGTGTGTGTGTGAGTGTGTGTGCCCTACGATTGATTGGTGCCCCGTCTAGGGTTGTTCCTGCCTTTATGCCCAGAGTTGTTGGCTGGCCCGTGACCCCGTGTGGATTAAGCGATAGTGAATGAATGAACATTTCTCTGACTTTTAGCTGGCTACAACAAATGTTTAGAATCTGTAAAATATGCTTGCATTGCTCAAATTGTCTGTTTTGTTGTTCTAATGAGAAGTTTAGCCTTTACACAGGATATGTATGACTATACATGTATGCCATATTGATGCTATCCTGCAGAGGTTCTTACATTAGAATTTGGAAACTTGTTCCAAGTATAGCATACATAACAACCTGTTATTCAGTGACTGTGGTGCATTGCTTCTTACAGGACTGTAGCACTGCAACTGGCCTCCTTTATGGGAGTGAAGGAAAAACTGCGTGTACAGGCAACACAGTGTCCAGCACTAGAGTCATACTTCTGTGCCATGAATAAACATCCAGCACAGGTAGAGTACAATTACAGTTCACTCTCTTGCTCACTCAACCACGTAATTTGGTTTGTGCAGGCTTTTTTCAGTATGGTACAGAATAAAAAAATATTCTATAGAAGGTCAAATCATTAAATGTAAATAAAAAAAACAAGCATTGTTAGTATGTATATTGTATCATATCTAAGGTTCACACCTAGTAAACTACTGTACATTAAGTTTTCATATCGTATTTTTATTCTGTATTTAAATGTTTTGCCATGTTTGATAGTGATACTTTTGATAACCTAATAGTGAACAGCTTTCAACAGTTGCAAACACACACGTGGTTATTTAGTGATCATTTCTAATTGTATGCACGGATTTGTAGACTTTGGGATACACTTCAAAACAATTGGTCTCAACATGTGGCCATGAGGGACAGAAGTGCAGTCTCACTTCAAAAACCTCCACACTTGTTTACTTAAACTTTGTGATTTGTGTGTCTGTGTTCAAAACTGAATAAATTCAAAAAGCAAGCAATGCAAGTAAACATTTCACATGGTTAGTGGTCCTGGAATTTGAACCCTGGACCTTCTCGTCAGTGGTCTAGCTACATCACTAGTGGTTGAATTCTCTTACTCAGAAAACAAAAGTTTTATCTCATTCCAGCATTACAAAAGCCCTGAGTGGATTTATAAATAGCAGTCGGTATCTTGTTTCTCTCTCATTATATTGTGTCTTTTCCTGTTTTCCACATCTGTGCTTTCTCTACAGAGTGAAGTGGAGAGTTTAAGTAAACAAACAGGCTTCACCCAACGGCAGGTGCAGAGGTGGTTTCGGAGACGGCGCAATCAGGAACGACCAAACCAGCTCAAGAAGTTTAAAGAGGCCAGGTATAAACACAAGTTTACTGGGGTGGGAATAAACACCATTTGTCTTTGTATTTATAAACGGTTCTGAAAACATTATATTCATTCAGTATCTTCCACTTAATCCACGTGGGGTTGTGGGCCAGCCGGTGCCCATCTGCCAACACTGGGCGCAAGGGCAGGAACAACCCTAGATGGGGCGCCAATTCATCGTAGGGCACAAACACACACAGTGTCACACACTAAGGGCCACTTTAGAGACACCAACTAACCTAACATGCATGTCTTTGGACTGTGGGAGGAAACCGGAGTAAACCTACGCAGACACGGGGAGGACATGCAGACTTGGGAATGGTGCTACCCACTGAGCCAACGTGCTGCCCTGAAAACAGTATATGATTATGTAATAAACCCCCACTGATTAAAGAAGGTCAGCAAGTCTTATATAGATAATTTGAATTGCAATGTGATAATGAACACTTGCTGGTGGGTTGCTATGGCAGTATTGTTCGCATGCACAACCTGACATTTCTATCTGGCTACTTTGTTTAATTTAACTTTTTAGGCCAACGAGTGCATTTCTATTTGAAGCATGAATGCTGTTCTCTTTGAAAACTGATTATTTGCCTCAGCTGTGCTGACTTTAAGAGGGACATGTACAGTCTGTTTGGAAATAAAACCACATACATAACAATTTCCCACTACATTCAATCAAATTGGCATATATACATGATCACTTTCTATTGTGATTGAAATATTTATTTGATTATTAGCAAATAATTAGGCGGCATGTCAAACATAGCCATTGTGAGCTGCTTGGTAGCCCATAATCTGCAGTTAACATTGCTTTAATACTAGTGTGCAAAGGCCATCATGGCAATAGAACTGCATTTACAAAGGTAGTTTTTATGTTGAGGTGTCTTTATTGTCCATGTTGGTTTTGAACCTAGAAAGTGTTGGATCACCTTTATTAGACTTTATACTGATCTGTTTGTATCCTTACTAATTCTTGTTTTTATGTATATTTATTTTGATAAAGTATGTGGTAACTAGGTTTGGTTTTTAATACATTGAGATGAGGCAACACTGTTTATTCACTACTCAAACCTATCTAGCCTTTAGAGTCACAACCATCATTTGTTAATTTGAGAAACTTTCAATTATTTTATTGGAAGTAATACAATTGTCTTAGAGTGGGTATATATGTATGCAAATGTAACAATCATCCTAGAGGTTACCCAAGAAGCAAATATTGTATAATGTCATATTGTTTTAACTATACACACTATACTAATGTGGTTAATAATAAATTACCCATAAAAGCTTATGTAGAAAACCTATAATCGGCCTTGCAAAAGCCTATAAGCCTATTAAGTACCTACACCCAGTTACCATAGAACAACTGATTAGATTTTACAGTTTTATTTCAGGTTTGACTTTGCTGTTTCTTCTAAAAATTGTTTATGTTCAGGTTTTGGCAAATTTCTCCTTATTCTTTTAACACTAGCGTGTTTTGTTAATCACGTCAAACTTTAAGTGTTTACTGCATAAAAGCAATTTAAACTGTAGTATTTTATGTTACATAATTACTGGTTTAAGTTAATTAGATCATAGTAACTGCTTAACTTTCAGCACTGGTTTTGTGTGTACACAGGCAGTCAAAAAGAAAAGTGGTTACGGTAACTGAGCGCACTCGTTTGATCAGACACATTTGTTTGATGAAGGTTGTGGACCTCTGCAATGGTTATTGGTGTGGTTTTAAGGGTCTTTGTATAGGTTGCATTGGAAGCATCCACTTTACTCAATAGCCATAAAACGATTAATAATTTAATGCAGCTCAATGCAGAGGCTAAAATAAGGTCTGAAAGTGCAGCTGTTGGGTATTAATAAATAAGCATGTTAACATTGATTTGGTATTTATTGCTATTTTGAAGTGCAAAAATGCATAAAAATACAGGGAATTTAATTGGTGCCAGGAGGTTATTACAAAAAAAAATACCAACTCTTTATATAGTTAGTTGTAGTCAGGAATGTTATTAGAATGGATTAGAGAGGGTTACAAAGATTCCTTCTCAGAGAGAAAGACCACAGGAAGAAACGATCTAGATTTCTCAGAAATAGCAATGCTGCTGGACTTAAAACCATACAGAATCCAGGAGATGGCTTTATTTGTATGATTACATTTTGTCATATTACCGAACAGCTAAGTGCAAAGTAGAATTTTTATATCCTTGCAACCTGTGCAAGTGACTGCTGTTGAGCACCGTTTGCTGACATTCCTGTGCATTCTCTTGCAGTTGGAGATTCACGTTTTACCTTCTTGCTTTTGTGGCTGGCCTGGCTGCCCTAATTGATGTGAGTATACATACACTACTAGACTAAAGTAAAAAAAAAAAATGAATTTGTGATTTCAAATTGCTTGTTTGTCTCTGAAGATAGACAAATGTTTGATTTACTGTTGCCCAAACTGTACATGTCTACACTAACTGGTGCAGGACAGCAAAGGAAATGAACAGCATTTTACTTGCAAGTTTATTTAATACAAATATAATATATAATAAGTTTGACATACTCTTGAGTGGTACAGTGATCTAACTTGCTAGTCACTACCATGGTGAATCCAGTTCAATTATATAAATTCACCAATTATACCAAATAAATAGTACCACCTTTTTTTGTTCCTAATTCTGTACCCCAGACTCAGCCGTAAGTCTACCCCTAAGCCTACTGACCCGTCTCAACTCTTCAAGATTTCACTATTTGCATCCTCTGCTATTTAAACCCCTTGTCACCTCTGCTTTCTGGTGGTTTTAATGGTAAAGCTGATCAGAATTTAGAAATTAACCTTACAGTTGTGGATATCTGTGTTTTGTAGAAACCATGGCTGTATGAAATGAAGGAGATGTGGAAGGGTTTCCCAATGCTGGTAAGGTAGCAGTGCTTTGCATATACATTTGTATTTCCAGTATTTACAGACTTCCTGGTCTGGAGTGACCTGCAAAACACTGGTTTGACAAGAATTCAAATATTACTCAAAGCTGTGGGTCAAACATTAGGTCAAGTCTACAAATTTTTTAGGTACAAGGTATGCACTGGGACTCTTTAGTGCTCCGTGTGAGTTCACTCAGGAATTAGTAAATAACCAGAATTTATAGAATTACTTTAGTTTCCTAATCGTTACTTATTGAAGGACTTAATTGTTCCCAATTTTGACTCACGGATCAAAGTGACATTTTTGTGATTAATACTGTGATATATCATCACCCCTGTAAACTAAATCGTGTGTCACCATCAACTGCCATGTCACCAGAAAACGAAGCTGAAGTAACTAAACTGATTATTAAAATAACTAAATTCCATTTTGGGCTGTGATTTATTTTACAGCAGAAATGATCGGAAAATACATTATATGAATAAATGTTTTAATTCTACGTATTGTATTTGAAACAGTTTAATTAGATATTTTTTCTTTCTCAGATATTGCTACCTTCTCAGTACTGGTACTATATGATCGAGCTGGGTTTCTATATTTCTCTTCTCTTCAGCGTGGCATCAGATGTAAAGCGAAAAGTAAGTAGCTTGGTGAACACACTTTTAATTCATTTATATTTAGTAATTTGACATATGCTCTTATAATTAGAGTGCATTATAACTGATACAGTATTGCAAGGTCCAGTCCATGCAATTGAGGGTTATGAGGCCCATACTGAGGCTCAACAGTGGATGTTCTGGTACTTGAACATGGCCATTAACTTAGCATAAGTTCTGCAGTACCAGCACTATTATGCAGTACTATGCAATACTGTAATCATTTTTTATATTGTGATGGCCGTTTATGCTTATTGAAACAAGACAGCTCATGTACACAGAATACACACCATCCTGAGGCCACTTTTGTAGCTTTTTGCAAGACTTGCATAGAGTCGGATCTGTTACTGAACAGATACCAGTATTAGTTGGGTTTCTGTTACTAAAGTTTGATTTGCAGTATATCACTGTATTTACATGAGTTTTGGATGGCATGACAAATGGCTTAATTCTTAAGTTTGTGGTTTTTCAATTATTGGTTGAGAATTTAATTTTGAGAATGTTGTTATTATTATGTCACACATTAATAAACAAAATGTATAAAGAAGTGTCTCAAATCATTCACAATTCTGTTCCCTATAGGTTATTCACATCATAATAGCCATAGTGTTATAAGATATGGACAATATAAAAAATTAGAAGTGTAGGGGCAGGTTCCTAACACGTTTACATAAGCTTAATAAACGTCATAAATGACAAAGTAAGGAAGATTTTTGACATGAGTGGTATTGTGTAAATACCAGTGTGTGTTTTAACTAATGTCTACAGTCAGCACAACAGGTAAAACTACCATTGCTTAACGTTCTGTAAACATCCAAACTTCTGCAGGGTTTTACATACATATATATATATATATATATACACACATACACACACACACACTGTTATAATGTTCACAAAAACTAGGGGGTATTTCAAAATGAAATATCCCCTGATATTTTTGTAAGAACAAACACAGACAACAGTAGCAACAGCACTTGGAACGTCCCAAAACGTGATTAGCAGACCTGTTGAATCATTTTCAAGAGACTGGAAAAGTACAACGAAAACTAGGGCAGGGTCACCAATTTGCCACAACAAAAAGAGATGGCCACCACTTGACGTTATTGGTAAGAAGGAGCAGGTGCAGCAATATTAGTCATGCAATGGCAGCAACAAACTATCTGTTTGCGGAGACAGTTTGTTGCTGCCATTGGATGACTAATATGCACTCAGACCATACAAAACCAGCTCCATCGTGTTGGACTGCATGCCGATGACCAATGGTATGCATTCTGTTATCCGCTGAACACCGTAGAAGGTGGGATAATGAGTATCGTCATTGGACCAATGATGTGAGTGGTCAACTGTCCTGTTCTCTGATGAGTTACGGTTCAGTTTGCAGCCTGACAATCATCGTGTCCTGATCTGGTGTGAAAGAAGGACACAGGAGAATCCATGTTTCATGTGAGAAAGGGCCTCCTTCAGTGGTGGTGGAATCATGGCTTGGGTTGGCATCAGCATTTGTGGTCGTACCGAGCTCTGCATCATCAGAAATGAATCGCTGATGGATACAGAAATTAGTTCCTGCACCCTATAGTGGTACAATATGCTGGAACAGTTGGAAATAACTTTCTTTTCATGGAGGATGATGCAGGGCCCCATCATGTGCATCTTATCAACAACATGCTTTGTGTTCTCCAGACCTGAATCTGATTGAACATGCTTGGTATGTACTGTAAAGACATCTGATAAACCATCCAATGCCTCTCACAACAATTCTTGACCTGGGACAAGAGTGGCAGAGGATACCGCAAGAACTGCAGGACAATCTGATCCTGTCCATATCCCACCACTGTCAGTGTGTTTTTGGCTTGGGGGACCATACACCCTACTAAACAATCAATGTGTAGCACTCTCGTCCAGTTTAACATGCTTCTGTTCACCCCCATGAATATGTCACTTGCTATTCAATCATGATAATTGAGTTTGCATCCCAATTGCGTAATTAATCAAATTTTTAACTCTTTATTTGCTTTACTGATTATCTTGTTTAATGAAATAAAATGACTTGGGTTTTTTATTGATTCATATGATTTTGAAATGTTCCCTTATTTTTGTAAGGATTGTATATTCTAGAAATTCATTGTGAAACGCATGTCAGGAAAGAATGAACATGCATATGCAAATCAGATTCAAAGAAGCCTCTTGGTGGTTACAAGAACACTTATTAAAGAGTAGGAATGCACTTTTTAGTGGACAAACTGAAAGTTTAAGATTGGAATATTTTATCTATTTTTCTCTGTTTTTTTTTTCACCACTTATTGGCATAGCAATTGTGTGTGATCCATATTATCAGAGTCCATACACAATACAGCAGGTCCATTATGGCTGTTAAATAGCAGCTGTGGAAAATTAGTTCTTACACAATTTATTTAAAAAGCACTGTCTCATGCCTAGATTAATAACTGTCTTGTTAGCTTCAAGACAAATGTTTTCTTTTTTGTAAAGTCATTGATTTTTTTTTAAACACTCGTGTCACTATTTTACTGCATTGCACAGTAATGTACAGTGTGTGGTGTATGATTTAACCTTCATTTGATGTTCAATTTCAACAGACAGTTTCCTGTTTGTGTTTGAGTCATTTGAAAAAGGCAAGGCTTGTAAAGAGACCTCTCTTTCCAGGACTTTAAGGAGCAGATCGTTCACCATGTCGCCACCATACTCTTGATCAGTTTTTCCTGGTGTGTAAACTACATCCGAGCAGGCACTCTGATCATGCTGGTGCATGATTCCTCAGACTATCTGCTTGAGGTAAGGCTGATCACATCTCTAATGCACAACAAAATGTTTACACAACACCAGAAACCTTTGTGTCTTTATGACTGTAATTAAGACCCAGGAGCACACCACTACTTTAACGTGATAGGCATACAGTGGTACTTGAATGTCTGGGAGTATAGAACAACGTCGGTCTTTCTGCATAAATAGAACCCAAAACATCATCAGAATTTTACCCAAGTATTAAAAGTAGATGGATATAATCCAGTTAAACAAAAGACAACAGTATACTTGGTCATCTGTTTGTTGAGGAAAATAATCCAATACAGGAGAACCCTGGAACTTGAACGCCTTTTAACTAGAACAATTCGGCCTTTGAACGGTCCATTTGAAATAAATTTTTTTGCCCCTGAATTCACGAACACTCTAAATAAAACAATCAATGGTGCGATCTTCCAAAGATTATGCATGCACTATAGTCCAGTTGGTGGCGATAGTGCACCAATACATTGTGCCATTTGTCATAAAATCTATTTATTAAATTAAACTTGCTTATTAAATGATTAAAAATTAAATATATTTATATCAGGCTGTGGGTGTGGTTTCAGACACTCCCTAAGTCTATGCACAGTCGTATTTAAATAATAGGGATCTGTCTGAGTCTGCTCTTCATAACATGTTTGTAGATGTGTATCATGGTGTGAACAAAAAGCTGTTTGAGGACCTCGGAAAGAGAGTCGTTGAAGCTCATCGGGCTGGTAAAGATTACACAACCATCTCTGAAGAGTTTGTACTCCACCAATCCACAGCCAGAAGGATTTAGTACAAATTATGGATTTTTTAAATTGTTGTCATTTTGTTGACCATCAAGGATTAGTCCAGGAGCAAGTTGTGTAATACTCTACAAGATAACAAAGGGATCCAGACTAAAGCAACTGAAGGCCTCTATAGGAATATTAACATTAAACGTAATGTGATATTCACCATCAGGAGAGCAATGAGTGATAGTGGTGTGCATGGGAAAGTTGCATGAGAAACTGTTGCTCTCCATCAAGAACATTGCTGTCTATCATGTGGCATGTGGGTTGTTGAAAATGTTTGTGTTTTGGACAGATGGGACCGCAATAGAACTTTTTGTTTTAATTGTTATTTCTGGGGAAGGAAAACCACTGCATTCCAGCCTATTAACCTTGTCTTGTCTGTGAAATCTGGTGACAGTAGTGTCATGTCTGTTTTGCTGCATCTGGGCCACCATGGATTCAATGATGAATTCTGAATTATTTCAGCAAATTTTAAGGACAAATGTCAGGACATCTGTCAGTAAACGGAACCTTAAGAGAAAATATTTAAAGCAACATGACCATAAGAAAACAAGTCATTCTACCATAAAATATTTCAAGTAAACTCAAGTAAATGACCTGACCTTAATCCAATAGAAAAGTCATGGAAGAGGTTCATGTGAGAATCTCACGAACATCCCAGAGTTGGAATTTGTTCTGTACAGAAGAATGGGCTGTATTTCTTCCAGGTCAATGTGCAACACTGTACGGTTACGGAAACATTTAGTTCTAGCTGCGCGTGAGGTCACACTAGGAACTAAAAGCAAAGGGTTACTACTTTTGTCACTCATATAATATTGGAACATTTTCCTCAATAAATAAATACTAAATACATTTTTTGTCTCATCTGTTCAGATGAGTCCTTTTTATCTACTTGTTGTATGTCAGATTATGTTTTAGGTTGTTTCCATGCAGAAACTTCTTAAGGCTTTACAGTTTCCAGCACCAAAAACAAGACTATTTAATTTCAATGTAGAGCCTGGCCAGATTTCCATCTATAGTCGTTTTGTGTGAAGTTTAAATACGTTGTGTACTTAATTGTCATTGTTTTAATGTTTAGGTGTTATTGCAAACTGTGTAATACTGACACCTAGTGGGAGCAAAGCAACAACACTTGTTGTTTTCTCCCTCTCCTGATTTCCTGACTGCTCTGTTCTAGTCGGCCAAGATGTTTAACTATGCTGGCTGGAGAAAGACCTGTAACTACATCTTCATCATCTTTGCCATGGTCTTCTTCATCACAAGACTTGTAATATTCACCTTCTGGTGAGCCGATCTGTTCTGTGAGATACAACATGGTGGATTTTAACTTGCTATTTTAGTCACTTTTCTCCAGAAACTTCTATAGCAAGTTCTATTTTAAACCGCTAAAAAGTATATGTCATTTGAAATGTGGGTGTGTAAATCCAAAGATGTAACAGTCAAAACCTGTTATCTGAAAGGCTGTGAAATGTTCATTTGGCTGTGTTAGTATACAACAACATGCAGTTTCTAACACCATTAATTTTGCTGTTTAATAATAGTTTAATATTTAATTATTACTACTAATAATACACAGGCATATGTGTATTGTTGTTTGGTGGACCTTTCTCAAAGGCTGCCAAATCCAGTATTGAGGTTTTATGCAACAGTGCTGTGAGAAATTGGTGCTCTTTCTGGGTAACGGTTGTTGAAGTCTGCAGCTGTTCATTCAGGTAATTAGTTTTACAATCCTAATTTTCTCTTTTTCACTTTCTCAGGATCATGCACTGTACATGGGTGTATCCGGTGACCATCTATCCTCCATTTTTTGGTTATTACTTCTTTAATGGTCTTCTGCTGGTGCTTCAGTGTCTGCACATCTTCTGGTTCCTGCTCATTCTACGCATGGCTATCAAATTCCTCCCTGGCAACGTAAGTCAGTTTTCCTCTCTCACACATGCACTCATGCTTTGTATTTGTGATCTATCTAAGGGTTAATGTGCCTAGGGCTTGAGGAACTGTTGTTTTTCAATGGGACTTAGCGTCACATGACTTATACTTGTCTACCTTTTTACCTAAGCAGACTTAAGACTAGCTTATACTTCTTTTCCAAGCCAATATAGTTGCATACATGTTTGGATCACCAGGGCACAGCAGTGCAGAGAAATCCCAGTATTAAAGTAGTATTGTTTATGTGTAATGAATTTGATAGTTGTGAGGAATTAAAATATTTTATTGTCCAATACCTCAAAAGAGTAACTGCTACACGATTTTATTTTGTCAGTGCTCACAAGCATGTTCAGGTAATAAAACTAATGACGTCGGCTTCCTTTTAACTTGGACCAATGGATCTTCTTTAGTGGAGTCAGTGTTTTAATGTTTTTGTAAAGTAACTTCATTCAACACTGCTGAGGCAAGTTTTGTATTTTGTTTAAAGAGACATTGAAAGTTGCATTCACTTAGCACCATTGCATGTTTACTTCCTGTGCACATGTTCAATGGGTAGCTTACATTGTTTGTGGTGCTCTGATGTGCTCCATGTTTGGTTTTCTGTAGTTTGTTTATGGTGGCTCCCAGAATCACTTCTGACTAAACACACATTCTATTGTGGCTACCTGCAACTGCTTCCACAGATAAGTTAAAGTTAATCAAAAGTACAGTATGTACTGAGATGTTTGTGAACAGGTATGTTTATTAGAGATGCAGCCCCATTTCAGCCAACGAAAATGTTTTCTGTAATCAGAAGACTGCCATCTGTGTTTGATCACATATTATTTATTATTAGTTTAAAAAGCCAAACGACCCCCAACTTAAGGAACAACAGCCAAAAGGGCAGACAAAACACGAGCACAGAAACGCAATCGAGCTCAAAGAGAAGTTTCATCTGGTGTTTGGTGGGCACTGAGCAGTCTCATAGCTGCTTCTTTCTCTCTTGTTCTGCCTGCATCTCTCTCATGGCACTCACGCTGATTTTTAAACTTTTTGTAAATTCTTATATTATTATTGAAATGGAATAGTATCCTTACAGATCCAAATCCGCTATGTCTATTACAGCCTTAGTTGAGAGTCAAGGCATTCCTCATATCTCCACAATAAAGTTTTAAAATCAGCTTGTGTCACAAGTGAGATGGCAGACATCAGCATCACGCGATCTCCGGTGAGGATTGAGCAGCAGCAGATTAACAGTCAAAATGTAGGCTGTGTGGAGTTATTTCATGCATTGTTAACTCAATTAACAAAAAAAGTTTAGATTTTTATTTCAATACATCACTATTTTAATATTGAGCGTAACCCTTAACCCATTGTAACAACTTTTCTCTTGTATATTGCTAATACACCCAGTGACAAACACATGCACCAAGAAGGAGCATTTAAGCTGGCTCCATAAATGCTTGATTGGTCATAAATCTTGCAACCGGGGAGGTCAATGGAAGTGCTGCAATCTAGAGGAGACATTCCTGTTGAAACCTTGCTGTATGTGGGTGAACCTTATACTGGTGAAAAATGCCAACTGGAAGCCCTGCCCTGAGAGGCAACGTGCTCACAGGAAGTCCTGCACATATTGCTGATCTGTTACTGACTGTCATGCATGCCGCTCTTCAGCAAAGGCAGGATTGAAGCACTCATCATGGGGCCTCCCTTCTCAAATCCTTGGATCCCAAACAGAGCCTAGCCACAATTAATCTTTATAATAACGAAACGGTTCCATCCATAGCGGTTCAGGTACTTGGTCACAACAACACTACAAACGAATGCAACGGTGGCTGGCTGTCAATGACAGGATGCAAAATGGTGATTGTGACAAAAACTTTCCTTCTGCTGAGCACCTGGAACTAGTCCAGTCAGAGATGGTGCACGGCAAAACTGTGGGAGCTGATCGTGTTTGTCAGTGGATCAGATTGATCCTCTCTACTTGTGGTTTGTCTGGGCCATCCGGAACCTGTTAACAGTGTGTGCTTGCTCTTATGGAACCACTGCTCCCAACTCCACCTAACAGTAGATCAGAATGGTCTAGTTGGCGGTAGTCTGTCAAGGTGGCCATCTTGTCTCTGAATAATGTGCCCCCTTTTAAAGTCTGTCAACTATGCAAAATGTCTTAGAATGCATAGGCATGTCAATAAAAAAGGCTAGGCAGTCAACAATCCCACACCAAGAGCTACCCAACCCAAAAGTAGCCTTTTTAATGGCAGTAGGGGAAACACTTTTATGCCCTCTTTTGACAAGACCCAGTGTCTAATCAGACACACCTGTAATCATTTACATATCTCCCTGAGACACAATCACATGCCGAGTTTTGCAGCAAACCGTTTATTTCTATCTGCGTGCATTTTTTGTCAGGTCGTATATATTATCTAGCTTTATAATTACCGTGTAGCTGTAACTTGTTTATTTGCCATGCAGCATATTGTAGAGGATGAGAGGAGCGACAGAGAAGAAACAGATGACTCGGAGGATGAAGATGAGGCAGCGACGGCTAGAGACAGACAGGGCAAAAGAAAAAATGGACCTCTGCAGAACGGCCACGTCCTTTCCAACAACAACCACCGTAAAAAAGACTGATGTTAGAGGACTGGAGGGTGAAGAGCTGATGGGATGGGCCAAAGGCAAAATCCTCCCCTGCTGCCTGTAACTAACACACATGCACCACATGCCCTGACGAGATTACCAGACTGTTGCAGGGGTTGAAGTTACTCGATTTATAGAAATAGCTTAGCTTATCAAAAACACACACATACACTTCAACCAAGTATTTGTCAACCAACACTAACTGTAATCCCAACAGATTTATAATTGAATGATCATACATGCCCTGTTTATTATCTACTAAATGCACTAATTAAAAGAAACTACAGGGGCTCATGAGACAGGGAATCTAGGCTTAGTTTGTTGGTAAACCCTTGCTCGTTCTACACTGTTCCTTTCTACCCTTCTTCCCCAAGCCTTGTTGCACCTGATTACTGTCAGTCACTCTTTCATATTTGTTCATTTAAAAGTTGTATATTTGCTGACCATGGAAAGCACTGCCCTTGTGTTGGCAGGAATCCTTTATGGAATTACCTCATGTGTGTCAACTGCACTCTTTAGCTCTTAGCTAAACACTAGAATCCAAACACATTACTAGTGTAGGTGTAAACACACACTTGCATGGTCATGAACCATCCTCTGCACAAGCTCATATTTCACTTGCACTCTGTAGTGTAATTCTGCTTTACACTAGTGCTGCACCTGCATCGTTCTGTGCTTTAACATACCTGAGTCAACTTGATGATTAGCTCATGAGTTTGGTCACAAGTTTATAAAGTTAAATCAAGGAAACACTAGACTGTAGTGTTTAGAAAGTAAGACCTAGACTGCTCAGATTGACATATCTTTTACTCATGAACTACGTGGATAGTGTTTAATTCTCATGCGTTTCTGCTGCCTGAATTTTGTGTGATGTCCTTGTTCTGTCATATCATAACCTAGTGTTTTATGCTTCCATCTCTGGTTAATAATTTTCTCTAAAACCTGCAAAGAAACAATTTAACAGCAGAGCTTCCATTTTGCTCATTTTAAGTTTCAAAAGAAAAACCATAACGATTACACAGTTTAGCCTTATTTTTAATTTTGTTTTATTGCTTGTTTTTAGGTTGGTCTTCATGTATTTGTTTTTTGTTTTAATTGAATCAATTTTTTGCTTAATATACCCGCTTGGGGGTGAACAACTTTCTTAGAAACGACCAGTGACGTGTGATGACCGACCTGGTCGGAAGGTCCATGGTGGTGGGCCACCATATGGCTGCTGTGCTGATCGACCGCCAAAACAAATAATCTAATCCAAACAAAGACTTTCTTTGTTGCTTTCACTATCTCACCTGCTTAGTCCAGTCCAGGGTGGCTCTAGCCAAACCAGCAGCACAGAGCACAAGGTGGGATCCAACCCTGAAGAGCTTGCTGGTCCATCACAGGGCACATGCACACACTTGGACACTTTTACAAATGCCAGTTGACCTAATGCATGTTTTTGGAATGTGGGAGGTAACTGGAGTACCCCAGTCAGCCAGGATCCATTTTCCAAAAAATGGGTTTGCATTAAAGAAGGTTAAATATCAGCACTGGTTCTGATACCAGGCGGTAATGGCACAGGATTTCTGTATTTAATCCTAAATTGTTAATTCACTGTTTTTGTATGTCCATTGTAATATTGCTAACAGTCAGTATTTATCACCCGTTGCCCCATGAGATGAATTCAATATTCAAAATGCTTCCTAGTCAAAGCTTCTGGAGATCAGTGGGCCAGGTGTGATCTCTTCAGGTCTCTAGATGAGAGGCCCTGTGTTTATTACACCATTAACACCTAGAAGAGAATAATAGAACAACAGCTATGCTTTTTGTGGTTTAGGACTATTATTGTATGTGTAGTGAGTTGAGAATCTCGTAGTTTTGAGCTCATACTTCGTTTGTCAAACTCACTGAAACAGAACCCAGTTCTGTTGTGAAAGATGAGTGCATTGAGTACATAAGAGCAGGAACAGGATTCTAGTTTAGGATGGTGGTTTACATGATACGGACTCAAATATCCAGTCTTCTTGTTTATGTCCAGTTTTTTTTTCTTTATTCCAAGTGCCTTATTTTTGTAAATACTTACTTGTCATTCCATATATTCAATCGGGCATTCTCATCATCTAGATGCATTCATTTAAACGGTTTGAGCTTTCGACCCAGACTTTCAAACTATAGGTACTCTCTGTTTTACGATGTTCAAACCGTACTCTGAATTTTTAGTTTAGATTATTTTCTTCCGCATTCTCCCATGCTAAATGAGGAAATCAGGAGTGTGTGACGTAGGGAGTGACATGGTGATGAGCTCTGGAAAACGGAGTGAGGAAAATCGTTATGTCAATAATTTTATAGAATAAGTGTTGTGTTAAATATTTTGCCCATCTTTAGTTTAATGAAGTTGTTTTAAGTACGATTAAGGTATGCTACACTGATATATACACTGAATTCAGCTCCCTATGTCCCCATCGTAAAACATGGACTACCAATATTAGTTTAATTTCTTATGCTTCCTTTTTCTGTCTTGTGTATAGCTGTAATCAGATGAACTGTCCTACAGGCCACACCATCAAAACATACTGACTTTTGTAGTTCAGCTAATTCCATCCCGAATACTGGAAACTAATAATAAAGACACGATCATGCTACACCTCTAAAAGACACATCATCTCACCACTTTCATATTTATAGCAATCATTTCGTTCTTGCCTCTCCTCCCCATTTTAAATTCATCATACCTTATAGGCTGTGTGCCAAAATCAATTCCAACCAAATATCTCTCTCCATCTGTTGTCTACAGCCCTAATATACACAAAAACATGACCAGTGTCTTAACTGCCAATGTTTTCTGTTGTAGTTTGTGTTGTCTATATGCAATGTAAGATATAAAACTATGGATAACCAAATTCTTTGCCTCATTTATTTCTGGTGTGGCTTGCAGTATTTAATATATTACATTAATTTCCTTGACTCTTGAATGATGATGTAGTCCTTTTTGTATAAAATATCAGAAGAATTTAGTTTATTACATGGTATAAAAAAGACTATTACTATCTTTCCCCTTTATTGTGTGTAAGTGTAAAATCCACTAGAGGTATGTACATACCCAAAAACCATCACTGTTTCAGTTCATCCATAAGGTGCTGAATAGAGATGAGGTTCGTGGTAAGTGCACACCATTTCCAAACATTCTGTTGCACTGACACTGGTTTAGATTAATTCTGTAACCCAACACAATTAAAAAACATGCATTTTGTGGGACTGTGTTGGCCTAAAAAGGTAAGGTATTGAAAGTCCCAACCGCCTGTGTTGGACCCTTAAGGCCCTTAAGCCACAATAGATTGGACTGTCGTCCAATCAGTTGTAATTAGCTGTGTATAAGAGCATCTGCCAGATTACTAAATGTAAACGTGTTATACAGATCTTCAGTGTCGTGAAGTTGATTAATTATGACTGTGCTGGTTCAGAGTAGTGAAGGGACCATGAATGCCGATCCAACACATGTCTGAGTAGTTGATGCTGTTGTAGCATCTGGGTGGACTATCATATTGATAGCCAAGTGTTAATTATGCTTAAATACATGATTAACTATTTTATTAATGCAAAATAATGCAAACATTGCAGGTTTACATTTTGTTTTTTGCAAATGTGTAGCTTGTTTTAAATGCATCCATAAACACCACAGTTAATTTGTATGAAGGGCCTTGTTAAGCACATCTTTTTGTATATGTATCTCAATTATTATGAGTTGAGACACAATTTACAGGGCCTATAGAAAATCATCATACCCTAGTGAAATCCTTTTATCACATTATAACATGGAAATAATGGGCAACGTTTTCCAACTGTATTTACACATTTTTACGCTCAGTCACATTTAAAAATCACAGTAAAATTCACCATGAAAGTTGACTGAACGTGAATAATTTTGCATGGAAAAATGGGCAAAACCCTTATTGGAGACTTTTATTAGTCTTAGTTATTTTAGTTTTTCATTTTATTTCATAAATTTTCAGAACCAGTGTTTTTTTTCATTCTTTTAATGCTGTAAGGCCAATGTGTAAATACTGTAGTCGAAAAGATACTGATTTTGTACGGTCTGATTTTAGGCTGTAAAAAACCTATGTTCAACCTGCTTTCTCTCCATAACCTTAAGTCCTCCAAGGATGCTAGTTTAGTTGCTGATAGAAAACTTAGTGTTGAATTGAGGAAGAAGGAAAAATTAAAACAAATTGATACAGTTAAATATCAAGTCAGTTATATATAGATTGCTCCATTCATTTAGATTTACATTTATAGCATTGTTCGCAACAAATTATAATTTTGTGAGAAGTATATATTTAGGTCAAAGAACATGGATTATTTGACTTCTTTAACGTCACTTATCGGCATCAGTGGCCATCCAGCGACACGCACAAGGTTAGATCCATACACAAGTTCATTC
>JAUZSU010118520.1:0-18853 GCA_034780255.1 Parotocinclus maculicauda
TGGCACCCATCAAGCCTCATTCCAGCCGGCTGCCCGCTCTAAATGAGACGCACCCCGGCATGGCTTCCTCGCGCTGTATGCGCGCTCGAGCTCACGCTCGCCTCACTCCAGCCTGCTGCCCGCTCTAAATGAGATGCGCCCCGGCTGGGTTTTCGCCACCCGGCTGCGTGCTCTAAATGAGACGCGCCCCAGCATGGCTTCCTCGCGCTGTATGCGCGCTCAAGCTCACGCTCGTCCTCTGGTGTTCTGGAATTCCTCTGTGCCCCTGACGTTCCGAAGTCCTCCGCACCCCTCAGTTTGGGAGACATCCCAATTGTGCTCGCTGCACATCTGTCCTCTGGCACTTCGGCGTTTCCGCGATCAATTCACACACTGGCCAGCTGGGGAGGTTGGTGTTGTAATGCAGGCGATGCAGCTGCACATTTCTTTCCACTTTTAGTTCCTTTTATCATTTAGGGCCTTTCCCCCCACTTTTCCCCATTTTTTAGCCTTTATATATTATTTCCACATTCTTATTATATGCCGTGGTATTCCATTACTCCCTCATCCTTGGGTCCGAATACCCTTTCATAACACTGTCCCCCTCTTTTTTGGATACCATTATTTGTCAGGACCTGTTGTTATCAACTTTTGGTATGTGCGTTATGGTTTATAATTGACGTGGTAATGACTACTCCACATGGGTTTGGTCCACTGACGTTTTACTATCATTTAATGTAAACTGATAATAAATTGATTTAATCATGTCTGTAACTGTCAAATTTACAATGTGGCCTAACGTTTTGAGAATGACACAAATTTTGGTTTCCACAAAGTTTGCTACCTTCGTTTTTTAGCATCTTTTGTCAGATGTTTATATGATATAATAAAGTACAATTATAAGCATTCCATATGTTTTTGAATGAACGAGACCCTACGCATGATTAATCTCAGGAAGCTTCATTGTTGGCATGACACAGGACCTACGGTAGCACTCACCTTTTCTTCTCTGGACAATCATTTTTCTAGATGTCCCATACAGTTTGAAGGGGGCTTACTCAGAGAAAATAACTTTACCCCCATTCTTTGCAGTCCAATCCCTATACTTCCTGCAGTCTGACCTGTTTTTCTAGGAGCGAAGTAACTTTTTTTCTGTGCTTCTTAACACCTAGCCATTCCTCAAAAACCTTTTTCTGACTGTGCATTCAGATACACTCACACCTGCCCTTTGCCATTCCTGAGCAAGCTTTGCACTAGTGGTGACCCAGTCTCATATCTATAGCTACATCCTGACCTGTCTTCAGTTCTGACTCTTGCTTGACATTCTTGGGCCCCCTAAAGCATTCTTCACTGCAACTAAACCACTCTCCTTAAAGTTCTTGATATGATAAATTGTTGAATGGGGATGCTTTCTTACAAGCAGCAATCTCTTTGCCTGTGAAACCCTTTTGATGAAATTCAATGATGACTGCCTATGTTTCTTTGGAGGTAACCATGGTCAACAAACCAAACCTAAAAGCACCACTACCCTTTTAAAGCAACCAGTCTACTCTTCTGATCAGCATGACAGAGTGATATCAACTGTGTAACGAAATCATCACTGGAATGATGTTAGCTGGACATTTTGTAGGGCTATATGCAGGATTTTTTTGTTATAAATACATTTTATCTTTGGAAAAGACATTGTAGCTGCTATAACAATGAAAGTACTGACAAAATTGATCCAGCTGTTCCACAAAAAAAATACATTTTGTCAATAAAATTTTGGAAAGATGATTATCCTGAGATATTGGATATGACATAAGCAGAAGCACTCACCAAACTTACCATAAAGGTTTATTAATCCAAACCTAAGGTATTTACACGTGTATAGTGATAAGACACTGGTTCTTGCCACAAGAGGGCGTAAAAGTACTACCCTATAAAAAGGCTATCAGAAGCTACTTTTGGTTTTGGTCTTGATATCGCTGACTGCTAGACATGCCTCTACAATACACTCAAATGCATTTTGCACGGTTGACAGATTTTGAGAGTGCCACCACAGTTTCGTTGTCCACCATCCAGGCACAGGTGGAAATTTGATGTCACTGCACCCATGAAATATCCTGTCCTTGACAGTTAGCTACTGTAGCCTTCGTATGCAGTTTTGTCATGAACAAGAAACCTGGACTTCTATGTACTGGGACTGTATCATCTTCAGTAACTAATCCAGGTTCTGTTTAGGAGTTTAGGAGCTTCAATCCTGCCTATACTGCAAAGCAATATGCAGCCCCATATACTGGGGTTATGGGTGAGGATCTACAGGCACAGCTGCAACATCTGCAGGTAAATGTGTCATAGGATACCATATGGAACCTGCTTGTCTTCAGCGCCCAACTGTACTTGACCTTGTATTCAGGCTTGAGGCAGCCGAACATTGTAACTAGAATCTAATATTGTAATCACTTACATATACAACCCCAATTCCAATGACGTTGGGACGTTGTGTAGAACATGAATAAAAACAGAATATGATGATTTGAAAATCCTTTTCAACATATTCAATTGACTACATTACAAAGACAAGATATTTAATGTTCAAATGGATTTAATAATTTACAGTCTCTGCAAACATGCAACAATGCCGAAAACCAACATGAATGCCTGTGAGCAACTGAAGTTGTAAATCAAGGAAAAATTGGAAAGAATTCCACCTACAAAGCTTCAACAGTTAGTGCCCTCAGTTCCCAACTGTTGTTGTTAAAAGGAAAGGTGATGTAACACAGTGGTAAACATGCCCCCGTCCCTTTTTTGGAATGTGCTGCAGGCATCAAATTCAAAATAAGTGAATATTTGAAACAACAATAAAGTTTATCAATTTGAAAATTAAATATCTTATCTTTGTAGTGTATTTAATTGAATATGAGTTGAAAAGGATTTGCAAATCATCGTATTCTGTTTTTATTTATGTTCTACACAGCATCCCAACTTCATTTGAATTGGAGTTGTATTTAGCATTCATTTTCCTCAAACAGATTCTAATAAAAATTTTATATTAAGCAAAGTTATAATTAATAAATTAATGACCATCTAAGACTGACACTTCAGATAAAGCGTGAATGTATTATTTCTATGGACATGACTGAACATATATGTAGGTGTGTGATGGTGTGTACTGGTGCTACCAGATTGCATGTGTGGGTGCTATCTATGATTTATTCATGCCCTATAAAGCATCTGTGTCCTTTCTGCTTTTTACAGATAAACTGAAACTAATAACAAAACCTGGGAATTGTCTTCTGATAGCACTAGCCCCGAGCCAATAAAAATGATGAGCTAATGCAGGCCAGAAGTGGCCACTGAACACTTTCAGCTTTTCATCCAGTCTATCAATTTATATGGTATTGGGTACACACCTATCTAATCGCCAGCTGTTATCAGGAACTCGTGGAAGGCTGCTCACATGCCCCAGGCTACTGCTGGAGGTTCACCTGCCGTTGTGCTCAGATCATTTACGCTATGAGGGTAAATAGGTTTGGGACAACAGCAGAAGTGGATTATTAACTGGAAATGAGTAAGAGTCACAAGGAAATAAAAAAAATAACTGTTTATACTCCCTGCTGAGTTGGCTTCCTAATTGAAAATTTTGATAAACCCATCCCAAAAAAGAGAAAACTATGCAATTAGACCCTGTGGGATGCCTGTGATTATGAATTGACTGGAAATAACACCCTTTCAATCTTTTTTTCATTTTGTGTCACAGATACTGTAGTAATATCAATACAAGCTGCTTTTAGCAGTTTGGTTTAAACAATTCTGGCATTGACTATTTTGTTCTCTTTACTCTCTAGCAAACAAACAAACATAAATAAACATACACTCTCTCCCACTGACACATTCACTCTCACACACACAAAACCTAAAGCCGTTTTCCTTGTAATTACAAGCCAAAAGTCCCCACAATGTAAAACATATCAGATATGTCTATCCTTGTGAGGACATATGGTCCCCACAATGTAATGTAAACAAGGCATACACACATGACTGATACACTATCTTTGATTGGTCTTTCCATTGATAGTGGCATGGTGTCTCGGTGGGTAGCACTGTCACCTCACAGCAGAAAAGTCCTGGGTTCAATCCCAGGAGTGGAGTGACCTAAGTTTCTTCTTTGTAGAGTGTGGACAGCATTTTTTCCATAGTTCCCAAGCTGCCTCCAGTATAGGGGTGTGTGTTGATATTATTCCCATAAATTTCATGGGAATCTTGCAGTTTCGGTAATATAGTATTTCTGCTTGTGGGCACCACAAGATATCACCACAATGCCAAAAATGAAAGGTCCTATCTCATTTGTTCCCAGTGATGTACCCTAAATATGCACACTTTTTCTATTATTACGATGCTCTTTTTGTTAAGCTTGAAAAAAACCCCAGCAATTTTGTTTATGAGGTCTAGACAAATGTCAAAACAATCTTATCATTGTCTACCCTTTTTCAAAGCAATCAGAAACAAGCTTTTAATATTTACATTTATATTCTCCTTGTTTCTTTTTTAATGGCAGGTCATTCTGCTGGAAAAACCCAGAGTCACCTTAAGCAGCTAGAATTTAGCAACCTTTAAATGAAAACTCCACGTTTGATGTGGCTGGAGCTAACAGGTTCTTTTAGATGGACTTTTGTGATAAAAGATGCCATGATAACAGGAATTGCTCAGTGTCTCTCCCCAGTTTCTCTCATTCTATCCCATGTCTCACAACATTTCAATTGCCTAACAAATAAACTGTTTTTTTAATACAAATGATATATTGATTGTTTAAAAAAAATGTTGCTAGACTTACCATTATGCATGAGAGCAGATTTCTTGCATGAGATTAGACGTTCATAGCCACATAATAATGGGTGAAATATTAAAATTATATATTAAAATTATGTGTATAAATTAAGTATACACATAATTATATACTTAATGTGCATATGGTACCTTTACTTTGTACCTGCACTTTGTATTACAACACTACAAGAGCTTATTTCGGTTTTATTTGTCTGATGTATCTGTAAGGTTTGGTTGCATATGCCAGAATCTTAATGTTTACGATGTGACTTGCTCTCAAGGCATGTGAATATTTTATCAGCATCATCAGCATCTCTGTTGCTGGCATGGATTAGCACACTTGTGTCACTTTGCATGATTGTTATTTTCCTTTAAGCTCCTGATGCACACTTGCACATATTTGTAATTCATTTGTTCATATTATTTGTTAGTGCATTACAAAAAGAACATTCATAATAATGATGGAGGTTTAGCTTAACATGTACTCTCTACAGCATGTCTGTATGGTGACACTGATTCAGAGACCATTTCTAATGGTCTTTTATAATTATATTGTTAGTTCTAGAGAAAGTTGAAAAAGTGTGCTGATGTAGATGGTGCTGTTTTTTATGCAGAGCCCGTAGAGGCTGTCTTTAGCACAGGTTGTTCTATTTGTGGCTGGGCAGAGTCTTTATGCACTGTGTGGGAGAGTTCAACCCAATCCAAATGAGCATCTGTCATGTTCCAGCATAATCAGCATACTGTGGGAGGATCAGGAGAGAGAGAGAGACAGCGGAAAAACACACACATAGCCATTGAAGCTGTCACAGGTCTCCTGCTGCGTGAAACACAGAGAGTCCGCAGATCGAAATATGAACATCTGGAAACAAATGATGTCTTGTCACACTGAATCCAAAATTAGGACTAAAGATAAATTAAAAACATACTGCATGCAACTGTATTTTCATCTGTATCTTTATTTTTATCAGTGAATTCACATTGTAATGTCTAGTCCTATTATTTATTGTTATACACCATGCTTTGTGTGACATGATTAAAAAAATGTATTAATTTATACATTTTGAGCCATATGTAATTCAAAGAAATAATCAATATAATTACTATACATGAGATTTACAAAATCAGTATCACTTACTGTGCTGGTTTATGCATGATGTAAAAACCCATTTCAGTTTAACTGTAATTAATTAGCCTTCCGTGCATGTGTGTGGGTGTGTCATACTTATACTTCTGAAGCTGAAGACATTTGGCTGAGAATATGGCTAGTTGTAAAGGGAGTTGCTGAGTTGTTTCTATCTCACATCTCACAGAGAAGTGTGTGATTTTAAAAGACTGTGTTATGATATGTGGTAGAACCCAAGCCAAGTATACCAAGAATTGGGAAATAATATATAAAGTCTAAAAATAGGGAAAAAGTGGGGAAAATGGCCCTAAATGATAAAAGGAACTAAACGGGAAAAAAGATGCGCAGCTGTGTCGCGTGCATTATAACACCAACCTCCCCAGCTGGCCAGGGTGCGAACTGATCGCGGAAACACCGAAGCGCAAGGGTGCAGCGAGCACGATAAAGCGCTGATTTGGGATGTCTCCCAAATCGTGTGGTGCGAAGGACTCCGGAACGTCAGGGGCATGGAGGAACACCAGAGGACAAGCATGAGCTCGAGCACGCATACAGCACGAGGAAGCCATGCCGGGGCGCGTTTCATTTTACAACGTGCAGCAGGGTGGCCGAAACTCAGCCGGGGCGCGTCTCAATTAGAACAGGCAGCCGGTTGGAGGACGGGAAGAGCGTAAGCTCAAGTGTGCACGAAGAAACTGAGCCGGGGAGCAAACTCAATCTATCCCTAACGCTAGATTACCTCGGGGGTTTCCCCCGTACGCATCCTTAAGCACTATTATTCCCGGGACGTTACCAACTGACCATACTGACTTAGCGAACGTTCAGTGTATCGCGATGTGGATGCGCACCAATGGTCGGGTGCGCGAGTGGAGTGAGACGACCTGGTCACGAACAACGCTAGAAGCCCCACTTAAGTAACAGGGCACCACGTGTTTGTAATCAGGTCACGAATTAAACCCAGGATATAAACTACCTCGCCGATGGTTCTGTAACATCGAGTGCGCTGAACTGTTCCGGGGCATAGGGTAGGAACCCTAACAGACTGTCTACATATGATTAGCTAAAGTGAATATATTTTTAAATATTTTATCTTAATTGTTCAATAACTGTTCATACCTTGCTTAGAGTTTTTAATTCAGATAATTAATTCAGCAATTCTAATTACACCAGACAGATTACACAGACTAGATTTTGCTTCCTCAACACTTCAGCAGAGGTGGGGGACTCAAGTCGCGATTTTAAGGACTTGATACTTGCTTGATGAACATTGATAAAAGACTCGACTTGACTTGAAATTCATGACTTGAGAGACTTGGCACATATAACTCGAAATGACTTTTTAAAATTAAATGTTTGTATTTTGTACATACTGAGAGGAAGGATGTATATATGTTGTACTTTATTTTTTCGATGATTGGGTGATTTTGTTTTGCAATGCGCATAAACCTGGCAACCCATCAGATCGCGCCAGACCAGCAGAGTTGATGATTGCCGTTATCATGGACGTGGCTGCTCCTAAAATAGTGAAATTTGGATTTAAGGAGTATGTAGTCGATGAGAAGAACAAAAAGCGAACAGCAACGTGCAGGGTTTGCAGTACCAAAATCAGCGACACGACCACCACAACTTCAAACTTCATTCGCCACTTCAAAACCCACAGAGAGAGGTAAGTGACTGTGTCTGTTAAAATAACGCTAACTGTTAAGCTAACGCTCACTGGCTAACAGAGCATTAGCAACTAAGGGCATAATAATTTAAATGACTTGACTTGAGACTTACTTGACTTATAGCAGGGACTTGACTTGACTTGCTTGAATTTTTCCACGGTGACTTGGGACTTGCTTGAGACTTGAAGCTTAAGACTTGAGACCTGCTTATGACTTGCACATGTGTGACTTACTCCCACCTCTGCGTTTTACACATCGTCCACAACTTCATCGGAATTTGGGTTGTAGGGTTGTATATTCTGGCTCATCCATCAACAAAACATTTTTCCAATAACTTTCTGGCACATGATTAGCCATGCACACCATTGTTGTTTAGTGTTCTCCTGGTAGTTTGAATGAATTAACATTCGAGCAGTGTGAGAAAGGCCTTTAGCTGTCTGGTTTCCTCACAGACTATTAAACACGTCTTGCTCTTAAAGTGATCTTTGTTGGTTGAGCTGTACTGTGGAGTATATCAATGGGTCTGACATTCTTCCATTTATACTGTGTGATCATGGATTGGTGGGGTACAAAGTCTTTACAGCTAGTCTTGTAGCCTTTTCCAGCCTGATGGGTATCGATCACTCTTTCTCTAAGGTCCTCAGAAATCTCCTTTGTTAATGCCATGATTCAACAAATGTATTTTGACTGCAGATCAGATTAGATAGATCTCTGTTCTATAAATACAACCGCAAGCCTACTCACATTTGATTGTCATCCCACTGATTGAAAGCACCAGACACCTTGTTTTCAAATTAAAATTAACTCCTAAAGCAAGCGATTCACATCTTTTTGCCACTTACAGGTATGTACCGATAAATCGTTTTCCTCAATGAGTTAACAAACAAAAAAAACATTTTGTCTCATTACTATTTGGGCATGTGTGAAAATCAGATGATGTTTTAGGTCACATTTATGCAAAAATCTAGTAAATCTAGTAAAGGGTTGACAAACTTTCAAGTATAAAGGTAAACATGACTGACCTTTTTTTTTCTTTAACTGATAATTCACTCCGGAGGAAATTGTAAGAACACACAATACAGATATACAGGTAAATGCCATTAAATGGCCATTCCATCAACATCCTTTCATTTTAACGACCAAGTTCAATTGCAACAATTACAACAAACTATAACAGGAAATAAAAGCCTTTGAATTCTGGATGTTGCTCTGTAAACATCTGATCAAATACAAATGATTTAACGTGTGCATTTTTACTGTAATACATTTTTGGTCATATTTTGGTGGTTTTCTCGCATATTTACATTTACATTTCATGAACAGTGATTTACTAAACTCCATGCATATGCAAGAACAGTTACAGGTACAGTTTGTGTACAGGTACAATATTTGTATATTGGTTCTATAGTAATTGTTCATGTGTGCTTGTTCAATACACGACCATGTATTTCAACAGATTGGTGACTGTGAAGTGCAATAAGGGCAAAAGAAAAAAATCATGAGTAACTAGAAAACCACCGTGTTGTGGTTCTGCCCTTGAGGAAGCGATATGTATAACAGGTTTCTGTGTAGATGGTAGCGTTCTGCTCGTGTTTTCAGCGGTATCTTTGACGCATTTACGTATCGTCTGTACTCTTTTCTTGTGAAAACATCCTTTGCATTTACATTACAGTAGCATAAAACGACTAGGTGACTATCGTAATATCTATTGTGTTTGTTTTATTTATTTTATGTAACATGTTTTTGGCATTAATGGCTATTCATGTCAGAAATAAAGTTACATCGATAATACTCAGTGACATGTCTGACCATTTCGGTTAACAACCTGTTCATCAGAATGTAATGTGATCATTAAACAGCGCACACCTGTACTGTAATTATTCTTGATGTATCTTTATAATCGAACTGCATGACCTCTGCTTACGCTAAAATATTCTGATGCTATGCATGCGGTGACCTATGAGATCTTTTTGAACACACAATTGTATTTTGTTTACATGGGGCACAGTTTGCATGAATCACCATGGCAGCTGGACATCTCACTCTACTGCTTAGGCTGCACTATCAAATTATAAATTCATAGATTTTTGAAAACCAGTTATTTAAAAACACTTTGCATGTTAATGCTGGGATCTTACGGCAGGCTCAGTTCCATAATCTCTCAATCGTTTTCTCCCTTGCTCCAGCCTACCACCCTTGGAGGTATATGGAAAAATGAATTCCAATTCCAAATAAATACATGAATTACCTGTTGAAGATAAGGGCAGCAGGTGGAGGGCGTTTACCCCCGCATTCAATTAGGGAATGACAACAAAGTACAATCACAGCTGTTACTCAACTATAACCTTCAAAAAATAGCACTGTTCTAAACAATGTAACTGGTGTAATGCAATGTAACTCACCAAAATCAATAAAGCCTTGCCCCCTGTGGCGAACTGTCAGAGCAGTCGAAAATATGGGGCTTACTGTTCCCTGAATGCTCCCTAGCGACATAAATGATTTCTTCTCATAACAAATGAATTAACAACACAGAAAGCGGGTCTCAGCCTTTGCTGTAGCAGAAGCATGACCCAGATGCAAGCTGGGATGTCAATTTATTTTCTAATCTAAGAGGGATTTAAGACGGAATTCCCTGCTGATTGCAATGCTAAAGATGAGAGTGTGATCTCGTGGCGGCAATGCCTGATCCTCATTAGCTAAGTGTGGCGTTTATTGTCACCTTTGAGAGCCAAATGTGTCACAAACTGCTCTCAGCAGGGACCAAGCATGCATGCCAACAAGCTCAGCTGTGGGTAAAAGTTCCTGCCTTAGTAATGGTGGTGGCACATTAAACCAGTTTTGCATTTAAATCTGAATGTTTTCTTTCTTTCTGTGGCTTATGTGCAAAGGTCCTGAAACGTAAGCACCATTTAGCCAAAACGCTGCCAATAGCGAAACAGGCTAATGACAGCAATAAGTACTGAAAGGCTGCCAATGACCCACTGCATGGATTTACAGGAGATTTATAAACCCGGTTATATCAACAAATAAATGGAAACACTGATGCGTCAACATCCTCATTGTGGTCAAATGGGCAATCCAGGCCAACTGTATTCGCCCTGTATGTCCACGTTAAACTCGGCAGGCTATAATAACAGGAGCAGAGCCCCAATGGAACATCCGCTATGAGCAGATGGGCCAAGTCCCCTAAAGCTGATGTTGTTGCATAAACTGTAATTGCCAAGCAGTTAAAGAAATCTGCCAGGCCTACGTCCTTTCTGCATTCAAGGTCGTTAAATACAGTGTGCAGTAATCCTGCAGCAGTGTTATCCAATGCTAGATTTAATCCCAACTGAAGAGATGCTGTTCCTTGCAAAAGCAGATCATTGTTTTACTGTGCTGCACCCCTTCACCAATCACATACTTGCCGGCTGTGTGGGAAGTACTGCCAGTATGGGTGTATTCACATTGTACCTGTTTGCCTTGTACAGTACCCGTGTATGATCACCACCCACCCCCACCCCTACACTGGTCTGCGCTCACACTTCCCTTAGACAGTCTGGGCCTGAGCACACCTATGTCCATGTGATACTTCTTTTGTGTGAATAAGACGTGCTTAAAGAGCACAATGAACTTCATGGTTATACCCTGTTTTGAGAGGGGGCACTGCAAGGCAAATGAATGAGGAATGCTTAGGTCAGAAAAATATCAGACAGGAAAATATAAGGCATATAATGCATGTCACTTGTAATAATTTCACTTAAGTGTTTGTTTGTTTATTTGGCTCCTTTAACATAGTTAATGTAAATTTAGAATATTCAATTAACCTAACATGCATGTCTTTGAACTGTGGGAGGAAACCAGAGTACCCGGAGTAAACCCACGCAGACACGGTGAGGACATTTATACTCCACAAAGAAAGGACCCAGGCCATTGGGATTAAACCTGGGACCTTCTTGCTATGAGTAGTGATGCTACCCACCGAGTCACCCCAGTAAAGGTGATTTGTCTTTTTTTTTTACTTTCAATACATGATTCAATAAAGTATAAGAGATATTCAATACTTTATTAAAAAAAGCTTTATGATAATAAAAATCAGCTTCAAGTGTTTTAATGTAGGCCACGCTATGATATATATACATGATATATCAAACGCCTTGGTTTGCAATAAATTCAAGTTCCGATTTGACAGATGTTTTAGAATCGTAAATTCGAAGGGGGCACTGCAGAAAAGAAACTTTGGGAACCACTCCCTTTAAGTTTCCTTGACCTCACATTCCAACCCTAATAAAAACAAGTATCTTACAGGAGACAGAACAGGAGCAGACAAACACACTGGAGAAAGAGCTGAAGGCAGATCTACGGTGTCCAAATGAAAGGAGATGAATAGGTAAAATGTAAAAGAAGAGATGTCAGAGATATTTTCAGGAAACTAGCAGACCTTTCAGAGATCATTATATCACTGACTTCTTTTCAAGCAGTCCTGACAGCGCCCCGATTAGACAAGCGAGTCGTGGAGCAGCCCTGGCACTCTGAAGACGGTGCAATCTCCTGCAGGCATTCTAACTAGCCACTAAAAGCTGTGTGAACCTTCTTCAGGCTTATCACACAGAGTCTCCACTCACTCTTCCTTTTTTTTCCACTCCATCTAACACCTTCTACCGCTTTTGTTCTAACACCCTGCATTTCAAAATGGTGTCAGGCGCAATTTTCCCTCCCTAATTATTTTCCGTCCCTAGTGAGGTTTAAGGATCATGCCTGCGGGAAGAGCTGACAAAGTGCAAAGAAGGGTGGGTTAGGGTAGGCTGGGTGAGAAAAGCGAACTCAAAAAAAGCAAATTGGCCTGAATGAGCTGATTAGCAGAAGCGCTGCTAGCATGCTAATCCATTCTAAATAAAGTGTCACCACAATGGTGTCTCTCTATGGCAAGAGAAGGCTTGTAGTATTCTAAGCTTAGTATACTTTCAGACACCCACTGAACCCAGTTAACATCCCCTCCACAGCTCCCCAGCTTCCTGATGCTCCAGAACACAATTTACTACCCAGCTAATTCTACTGAAAGAGATAATGGCAGGAATTAAGCCTTAATCAAGTGCCAATCAGGCATTCTCAGGGCTCGAAATGTCAGATACTACACATCTCTTTGCCTGTCACTAGTTTAACTGCACCAGATTATTGTGATGTTAATCAAATTCTCTGTCAAACAAAAGCAGTGGTAAAGGAGCCACATGTTATCCATGGGCTTACAGAACTCAGATTTTATAGTAGAAAAATGGGTAATGCATATTAGGCTTTTGTTATCTAAAAAAATGTGCACTATACGTACAAAGGTATACAGGACTGTGGTGGCTTAATGGTTAAGAGTACTGGACTATGGACCAGAAGGTCTAGGGTTCAAATCCCACCTCTACCACAGTTGGGTCTCTGAGCAAGGCCCTTAATCCACAATTGCTTGGATTGTAAGACTGTATTAATTGTAAGTGGCTCTGGATAAGGGCATCTGCTAAATGACATAAATGTAAACGTATTGAGAAACCTACACAGTATACCTACAGGAGCTTTTTTTGACATCTTATACTAAATCCATGGGCATTAAAAGGCTTTCTATAAGAATTTGGATTATGTCTGTGGGAATTTTACACATTCATCCAGAAGAACGAGTGAGGTCAGAGACACTGCTGTTGGACGAGAGGGCCTGGCTTCAAACTCTCCAGTCTAGTTCTTCCCAAAGGTGTTTGATTGGGTTGAGATTAGGGCTCTGTATGTGCCAGTCAAGTTTACCACACCTTTCCTGTTCTCACAAAGTTGGAAGTATACAATTGACAACACCTGGAACTAAGGAACCTAAGCCAACAGCTGAAAAACAAACCCGTAGCAATACTGCTTTTCCACAAAACGACATATTTGAAACAATGCAGTCAGGCAAGTAATGCTCTTCTGGCATTCACCAAGCCCAGACTTCCACTCTTCCAGAGTTCAGTGGTGGCATGCTTTAAACCATTCCATCTGACTAGTGGCATTGTGCTTGGTGATGCAAGGCTTGCATGAAGCTGCTTTTCCATGGAAACCCCTGCTAGGAACCTTACGGCACACAGTGTTTTGTGCTGATGTTAATGCCAGAGGAGGTGCCGAAATCATGAGCTCTTTAGAATCGCCCAGACATATACATTTACGCCATTTAGCATACCTTATCCAGAGCAACTTAAAACTAACTTGGCATTTGAACCCTGGACCTGGAACCAATGTCATGCCCTTAAGCCACCACAGTCCCGTTTTATGCACTTATGGGAATGAGACTCAAAGAAACACCTGAAATCAACAATTAAGTGGTGTGTCCCAATACTTTTGTTCTGTCAACTATCAGCACAAACACTTTACTAGAACTATCCTTTGTAAACATTTAGTGAAAACATTTACATTTATTTACATTTTTTGCAATGTCAACGTGTACCAATTTATTATAAATAAAAGTACTACTCTACAAATGTTAGTAATCCCATATAAAATGATGGCATATATAAGTAGCTTTAGAAGTCGTGAAAATCAGCATATGGTTTATGAGGCGGCTCCTTGGTGTTGCAAAGTTCTTCTGCCAATCTAGAAGCAAATGAGTACCCAGGAGTCATAGGTGCTCTGTTTAACAGCTCGTTTAGCATTTATCTCAGTTCCGTTCCACCTCTGTGTGAAAAGCCATTCTTCCACACTTTGTAATATTTCTGTGATTACACCAAAGCTGTGAACACAAGACCACGTTGCACCTTCTAAAAGCATCTTGCACAGATAAATTCCACAGCTAAACACATTCATTTGCATTAGACATGTTATATTAGACGATTAATTTTCCACAAGCAAATCATTCCTTTTGTAGTCAAAAACAATCGATTTTTTTAACTTCAAACACAGAACCGATCCTGATGGTAGAGCTTTTCACAAAAACAGATTCTCGTTCCGGCGCTCGTAAAAGTGTACACGTTGAGTTCACAGAGCTGTCACTGAAATGGCAGGACTGTAACTGCTGTGGACGGCCTGGTGCCAGCTCTGACTAGGCTGGAGACTTGGTGGCCTCTCTGATTTATGCTGTTTTCACTAGACTCAGGTTTCAAGTCATTCTTTCTGGACAGCCTGTCAGTCTGGGGTAACAGATCAAGTTTGCCTTGCTAATGTACCATCCTTATTCCCTCAAACAGACGTGCAGAAGACACACCAGACCTTTCAAACGGATCATAACTCACCGATCCACACAGGTGTTCTCAGCGCACACATACACTCCGCCACGTTCCATTCTGCCAGCGAGACAGAAGTCATTTTTCACTCCTGGCTCCCCATACTAGGTGATATTAAAACAACAATTTTACTCCAGCCACCACTGCCTGAGCTCAAGAGTCCGAATACCTTTGGCACCTTAGAGTGCAGTCCAATCACTCCATCACACACACAGGTCAGTGATAGAGAATTTTACAGATTTTAGAAAATTACTTTTTTCATATACATAAAATTCCAAATAAACAGAGATGAATGCCTCTAAATAGCACTGCTGCCTTAGTAACACTGCACACTAATCATTATTAGAACAATGTTTGACTATTTCTACTATTTTGTTGTCTCAGCATCATAGTTTTATATGAAAAAAAAAGTTTGAACTCTTGCTTTAACATGATTTGAATACTTCAATGCTGGAAACGACTATGATGCCTTATAGTTGTGATGCTTTCATTATTTTTAATTATTTTTTCCCTTCAAAGTGAATAAACAGTTTTAGCCTAATTAAAAAAAAATGCAGCAAATGTAGCATCATTCTTAATATCAGCATTACTTTAGTAGTAAAATTGCATCAGGTATGTGGCTATAGTATAAACAATTAAAACATATAAGACTGTTATGTTTTCTCTTTTCACTTGGAGTATGTGGTCTCATCACATACAACCAAACCCCCAACAGACTCAGCCCCCATCCCAAGGAGCACCAGGACCTGTCAGTAACCCTGTACCAGACAGTATGGTGTCAGTATCTCTGAACCTGAACGAGACCTTATGGTGTCAGTATCTCTGAACCTCAACCAGACCTTATGGTGTCAGAAATCCTGAACCTCAACCAGACCCTATGGTGTCAGTAACCTGGAACCAGGCCATATTTTGTCAGTAACTCTGAAATAGAACCCTTAGTCTTATGATGTCAGTAATCCTGAACCAGACCCTATAGTGTCAGTAATTCCAAGCCAGACCTTGTGATGTTATTATTCCAGAATCAGACCTTATGTTGTCGGTAATCCTGAACCAGACATTATTATATCAGTAACTATCAGTATCAGTAACCAGAGGTGGGGAACAAACTACTAAGCAGTAGTTTGAACAAGAAAGTAGTTTGAGTGAGAATGTCATGTTTCATACCCATGATTTCACGCTAGTTTGAAATACTACTTATAGCTTCTTATTATTCTTTACTGTTCCACAATTAATACCAACAAGAAAAGCTTATTTTCATCCCAATCCATTTGAAAAAAATATTTTTTTACAAATTAAAAAAGCAACTTATCTTAATGTACGGATGCGGTATGTCAATTGCCATTTTCCTCAAAAGAAGTGTGAATGTATATGTATATTACAGTCTACAGCAAAAATAAAAAAAACTGTGTTTGCTTCAATTGCTATAAAGATTCAGTATTTTTTGCCACTTATTTCCTGTCTTAATATTTCAATTGTTTTATGTATTTATTGATTATTATTAGTATTATTATTATTAGATTCCTTTTCCTTATCCATGCTTTCAATCATTAATTATACGCATAAAAAACCTAATTTGGGGGTCAAGACCAATCCAACTTTCACAACTTCTTTTGGGGGAAAACAGTTTTCTGGAACCAATTAGACACAGTCAGACAGACACATGCACATAAATGCGTAATTGTTCCCATAAAATGGTAATATCACTTGTATCTTGTTTCTCTATAGTAATTTTAAGAAAGTGTTCAAATATGTTTATAACAAAACAATATAAACAAGTAAGTAACATTCAAAATGGATAAGTAAAAAAGTAATAAAAATACATTTATGAAAAAGATACAAAAATTAATACTACATTATTGAGTAAAAATTCAATAGGTTTTGTAAAAATTTAATAAAAATAGTAAACACTTATAAAATCGTATTTAACTTTATCAAAGTGAATCTCTTATGAATGTGTTTACCCTGGTGTCATGAACGTAAATAAAAGTGCAGTGAAATGTGATTGGCTCTGTACAGCTGTTATTTTAGGGGGAAACAACGGCAGCTATTGAGTTCGTGCAATTATGGGCCTAATGTGCAATACAGGCTGTCTGCTAAGGAAAGAGAAGGTAATAGTGAGTGAGTGAGAAGAATTAGACCAGTATCCATTACTCGGAGACAAAGAAAGCAGTCCCCTTATTCAGCTGATCCTAAGTCAGCTCAACACCAACATTCATTACCACCAGTCATAGACTTAGGTCCAGAACAATGCAACAAACTCAAACATGATGAACCTAAATTTAAATATAGTAACAAAAGACAAAAAGCAACATTTTTGGAAATGGAAAAAACCACACTGGATTTGTAATAAGTTAAACCTTACAAGGGCAGCAAACTATGCCAGACATGGAAGATCCGTGCGCACCATGCTGACAGAATAGAGACTCAGTCAACACTGACTGGTAGTGAATGAATAAATCTACCATTAATGCCAATTAAAACAAACCCGAAACAGACCAAACCAGAAACATTTCAAACACAATGTTCAAATGTTCCAAAGACAATAGTTCTGAGAAGATGTATTCAGATGGTCACAGGGCCTGGCAGGAATGGCTGTTGTAGTGCCAGGAGATGATATATATACACAGGGGTTAGATAATGAAACTGAAACACCTGTCATTTTAGTGTGAGAGGTTTGTGATGTATCAAGAGCCACGGTATCCAGGGTAATGTCAGCATACCACCAAGAACGACCAACCACATTCAACAGGGTTACCCATGGACGTAAGAGGAAGCTGTCTGAAAGGGATGTTCAGGTGCTAACCCGGATTGTATCCAAAAAAAAAAAACACACGGCTGCCCAAATCATGGCAGAATTAAATGTGCACCTCAACTCTCCTGTTTCCACCAAAACGGTCCGTCAGGATCCATAGGGTCAATAAACACGGCCGGGCTGCTATAGCCAAACCTTTGTCTAAAACCAGGTGTTTCAGGTCCATTGTCTAACCCCTGTAAGTATTTAGTGTGACCACCCCTTACACCAGAGCAATAGCAGCATCTGGCAGCAGGATCCGGAGTCGACCCTTCTACAGTGTGTAATCTGGAAGGTGATTGGTTGTTTCTGTGTTTAGAATATATAAAGTACAGATCACGTAAACAAACCTGGCCAGAATGTAGCCTTATAAAAGGTAAGGGTTTAAACAAGGAATGATGGAGGCATAATTGTACTTGTTAGTAACCTTTTAGAACTTGACAACTTACAAAAACCACAAAACAGCCCACAGGATAGGATCTGTTTATGTGAAGTAATAGCAGAAGGATTCTGTCCTCCATTTTTATTCTAAAGATCTGCTGTTACTCCACTTCCACTGCTTATCTACCAGCCTGGGGCACTTTAGTCATATCAACAGATCCTCCACCAGCACTCCTTACTGTAATTCATGCCCAGACATTATAGGAAGTAAAGTGTGTGTGTGTGTGTGTGTGTGTGTGTGTGTGTGTGTGTGTGTGTTTATTGTAGCTTAAGTGACGGATTCAACTGCCGTGTTGACAGAAGATCAGCACCATCCTGCCTGACTGCTTTATGCATCGGGTATTCTCAGTATGCAGCCACTCAGGTTTCATGCATGGCACTCACTTCAGGATCATGGTCATGGTCTCTTTGCGGTCCTTTCCTTGGAAGGGGAGTGTTCCCGTTAACATTTCAAACTGAAACAGGAAACAAGATGGTTAACAGCATTCATAGTTCATACGGTGGTGTAACACGGAGGTTGTTGTATTGGTACAGATCAGATGATTTTGACCATTTCTCTATTCATCGGTGTGTTTTTCTTTATATTTAGTACTGTTCAAAAGTCTTAGGCCACCATTACATTTTATTGTTTTAGCAATGGTATAAAAAAAATCACAAAATTTAGGGGATACAGTCGATTCCAGTTAATGGGACCACATCGGGACGCGATCGTTTTGGTCCCAATAACCGGCTGGTCCGATTAAACAAACATGCCCTATGTTACAAGGCGGGACGTGCTATGTAACATATTAAATGTTTATTAAACCTTTATTGTATGATTTACACGTATAGAGAACGTACAAAC